>PVIH01002685.1:0-37668 GCA_004025045.1 Sigmodon hispidus
ATTTTATGTTAAATTTACAGAAGCTTAAGTATTCCCTTAATCACTGAAGGAAAAACTTTATTTATTACCTAGAACAATTGTAAACTTGCTGTTAGAAATTTTGGTATTGGGTTATTGGTTTTGTGATTATTGTATGGCATAGAATCTTAAAATACTTGTGGGGAAGAGTAATTTCAAATAAAAGTTAATTTGAAAATGAGTTTGTCCCTTTATTTGTTAACAATGGAAAATACAGCTGGATTGAAAGCTATTTTTTAGATTTTTATTTTATGAGTATTTGCCTGAGTGTCTGCAGTGTGTACATGTAGTTCCTGCCTTGGAGGCTAGAAAGAGTATTTATCTTAGCCCCTGGAACTGTTAGAGAGTTGTGAGCCATGATATGGGTGCTGGGAGTGAAACCAGATCCTCTAGAAAAGCAGCCAGTGCTGAATTTTGTTCATCCTGAGTCATCTTAGTATTCTTACTTTTCCTAACACTTTTTTCTTGTGCTTGAGTCCATATTAGATTTATTAGTCCATATATTAGATTTAAAACCCCTAGTTTGAGACCTATGTTTTTCTGTCCTGTTTTTGTATGTGAGCAAGAGTATATGTGAGCAGCATGTTGAAAGAATAGCTGACTCATCTCTCCTAGAAGGCTGTGTGTGTGTGTGTGTGTGTGTGTGTATGGGGTGTGGGTCAGTCTAATGACTTAATGTTTTTAATATTTTCTCAGAAAGTGCTGGGCATTGGTGGCATACACTTTTAATCCCAACGCTCTGGAGACAGGCAGATCTTTGTGAGTTCAAGACCAGCCTGATCTATCTAGACTGAGTTCTGGGATAGCCAGGGCTCACAGAGAAAGAAACCCTGTCTTGAATAAAAAAGTCTTTAAAAATGTTTTATAAAATAAAAATGTTTCGGGGCTGGAGAGATGGCTCAGAGGTTAAGAGCACTGACTGTTCTTCCAGAGGTCCTGAGTTCAATTCCCAGCAAAACCACATGGTGGCTCACAACCATCTATGATGAGGTCTGGCGCCCTCTTCTGTAAAACTGTATGCATAATAAATAAATAAATCAAAAAAAAAAATTTTAAAAAAAAAAATAAATAAATAAATAAATAAAAATGTTTCAAGGCTATAAAAAAAATAAAAATACTTTTGCTTGCATATAGGTCTATAAGGGTGTTGGATCCTCTGAACTGTAGTTGTAAGTTACCATATAGGTGCTGGGAGTTGAACCTTGGTCCTCTGGAAGAATAGCAAGGGCTCTTAACTGTTGAGCCTCTCTCCAGGCCCTGTGACCCACACGGGAGCCATCTGGGGGCCTCTGCAGTGGTTCTCCCTCTCCCAGAGTCTATCAGAAGAGTAGAAGAGAACCCCATAGTCCTTTGAGTGTTCATAATGCCTGTGCCATTGGGATTGAATGTAAACGTGGAAGCCGTGGAGATGGTTCAGTAAATGAGTGCTTGGCATAAGGGCCGGAACTCAAAACCCACTTGCCCACATAAAAATCAGGTGTTGTCATGCACTCCTGGAACCTTAAAGTTGTGTATGGTAGAGACAAGAATAGCTGGGGCATGCTGGCTGCCAGCCTAGCTCCAGGTTCAATAATAGATGTTTCAAGGAAATAAGGCACCCAATGTTCCCTTACAGCATCCTTGAGTTCATGGGTCTGTCTATGCATGTATGAACACATGAGTCAGCCTAGTCTACATCTAGAGTTCCAGATCAATGAGTATCACATATTCTGACCCTGTTTCAACAACAAAGCTATAAATTACCATTTTACTGCCCTGATGATAGAGTGGTGTACTATTAAGAGACATGCTCAGTTATCCCAGTCGGTATTAACTACTGAAGAAACTTAGACAGCTAAATAATCAGGTGATGACACTAACAGTGTAGTGGGGAACACATCCTATCTTGGCTTTGGGATACAGTGTCTAGGGTGTGGCCTTTTGGCTAGGGACCTTCCACCTATGACCTTTGGGTATCAGCCCCTAGGCCGTGGCCTTTGAGCTACCTGGGATAGCATAGCAAGCCTTCGCTCTTGGGCACCTGGAGTCAGGCAGGCATCATGAAACCTTCTAAGGACTGAATTTGTCTTGTATCTGTTAAGTTTCTCTGTAGAATTTCTTAATTAATGATCCATTCCTCAGTAATTCGTGGAATCTCTGTAATAACACTGCTTCCCTAGAAAGACTGAGGTCAGCATCAGCTGTGGTGGTCTGCCACACTAGAGAGAGAATCAGAAAAAGTCAGGTGGACAGACCTGGAAATTTAAAAAGTTCCAGTCCCACAGACTAGGGAAGTATTCTGGCATGCAGCATAGCGTCCCCATCATTTTACCTAACACAGGAGGTTGGGTGGAGTGTGGGAATTGAGTCCAGCAGAGAGACCTGCTTGCTGGGTAACATTGTAGGACCATTTAAAAAACAAAGGGGATGGAGGTGAATGATGGAGGAGCAGTTCAATTAAAGGAGATGAAACGAAATGTGACAAGCTGAATGCAAACCATGGTCTAGTCATTTATTTTTGTGATTTTTAAAATTGTTTCCATTTTCTCCAGGGTCTAGCCACATAAGGAATGGAACCAGGAGGTGAATAGTGAGGTAACGCAGACCCAGAAAGACATCAAATGTTCTCTTTACCTATAACTGCTAGCTCCAAGTCTTCAGATAGGGATATATAACCTGGAGTAAAAGGGCACCACTGGAGGAGGGGGAGCAATAGAGAGGGAAATAGCTGGTCCAAGTGATCTGAAGGGGGAAGTGGGAAAAATGGGGTGGCTTTAATTAGGGAGGGAGGGAAATACAGAAGGAGGGATCGAGTAAAATAGCCCCTGAGGACTGGAGAGATGGCTCACTGGCTGCTCTTCCAGAGGTCCTGAGTTCAACTCCCAGCAACCACACATTGGCTCACAGCGGTCTGTAATGTATAAGATCTGGTGCCCTCTTCTGGCTCTCATGCAGACAGGACACTGTATACAATTAAAAAAAAAAAAAACCTGAAAGAAAAAACCCATATGATTATATACCTAAAATTACATATAAGACTATACATATATAGTTTAAATGAAATTTTCCATCTAGGCTGTCAGTGCTCCTGAAGATCCGTAGACTTAACAAAACCTCCAAAACCAGGCATGAAAAGCTGCCTTTAGAGTTGTTGGTCAGGGTCTAAAACATTGTAGGCTATTGTTTATTGCCACTGGTTACCTAGAGGTGGAAGGTAAGTCCCAATTGCTGAAGACACCATGTACTTTGGATACAGGACCCAGAGGACCTGAGCTGGATCTGACCTGAAAGCCTCCTCCATGAGAACTACCATTCATAGTCCCTGAAGCTACCATGCAAGCTTCCAAGAGAGAACAGTAACCAATAGTCCTATGTAGCTATGATGCCTATGGACCACAACAACCAGAACGGCAGGATAACCATAAGAGTACAGTAATGGCACACATTGTCAGCAATCCACAGCTCTCTAGTTGGTTTTAAGCCCTGTTGAAGAGGAAAATTATGCCTAGTACTGGAAACCTAGCCAACTACCCACTAGTGAAACCATGGAGGTGATGGATGCTACAATCACCATTTTACTAAACCAGGATTACTCTTAAGTACTTTTATGTTTGTTTTTCCAGATGGGGTTTTTCTGTGTAGCTTTGGAGCCTGTCCTGGAACTTACCCTATAGACCAGGTTGTCCTTGAACTTCACCGAGATCCCACCTCTGCCTCCTGAGTTCTGGGGTTAAAGCATGCACCACCACTACCCAGTTTAAATACTTACACCTACAGATAAGTATAGTTCTTGCCACTCATTAAAGATACAGGTGGAGACCATTACAAGAAACTACAACTGATCAAAAACAAGAAGAGATCACGTGGTACCCAGTCACAACTGATAAATCTACAACACAATTCCTGCACCTAAGGCTCAGGGGTCACTGGAACAGGTGGCAGGAAAGATTCTAAGAGCCAGAGGAAAGTTTGCTGAGAGACTGTGTCATCTGGAGATGTCAGAGATGCTCCGCCCATGAAATCTCATCAACATGCCTGTCGAAGCAAGACCTGAACATACCAATAGACATGATAGCATAGAAAGGGGAAGCAATGGAACCTCAACCCTAGACAAAGAACTACGGGTGACTGGGGAATGATGGCAATGGGAGAAATGATTCTCTCCAAGGAAGAACCCCAACTGGTTATCAGTATCAAGTGCTGGCTATTCAGTCCTCAGGTCATATACATACAGATAACATTATACAGACTGAGCAAGTTGGATTTATATATTCAGATATATTATACATATATGAAAAAGACTACAAATTTAAGAGGATAAGAGTGCATGAGATTTTGGAAGGAGGAAAGGGAAAATGATGCAATTATAATTTTAATATAAAAATAATTTAAAATTTAAATATTTTTTTAAAGGAGCCAGGTAGTGGTAGTGGCCTACACTTTTAATCTCAGCAATCAGGAGGCACGGGCAGATTGGCTCTCTGAGATCTACAGAATGAGGAGGACAGCCAAGGCTACCAACATTTAAAAAATAGTTTCAGAAATTGAACCTAGGGTTTGCACATGCTGGGCAAGTGTTCTATAACTAAGCTACATCCTAAACCCTTATTCTGTTTTGAGACAGAATCTTGCTAAATTGTATTTCTTTTTTTTTTAAAAAACTTTATTTATTTTTTTGCCTTGGTGTTTGCCTAGAACTGGAACTACAGACAGTTGAGAGCTGCCATATGGGTGCTGGGAATCGAACCCGGGTCCTCTGGAAGAGCAGAGGGTGCTCTTAACCACTGAGCCATCTCTCCAGCCCCTAAATTGTATTTCTTAACAGCCTTCTAATGTGCTAGTATTTTAGGCCTGTGTCACAGCCAGGCTTTAACATTTATTATTATTATTGATAAAAATAATACGCTTATTTAATATTATTTTATCATCTCTTTAAAATTACCTTTCATAGGCCTGGAGAGAAGTTTCAGTGGCTAAGAACATTTGCTGCTTTTGCAGAGAACTCAGGTTCTGTTCCAAGCACCCATATTGTGGCTCATGACCCTCTAACTCCGGTACCAGTGATCCAATGCCTTCTTCTGGCCTCCACAGGCAATGCATGCACACAGTGCACAAACATATATATATATACATATATATATATACATATATATATGTATATATATATATATATAAAATTTAAAAAAAGTAAAATTAACTTTTTCAAATCACCCTTTGGGAATGGAGAGATGATGTCTAGTTTGAGTTACAATTGCTGTGATGAGATTGACTTGAAGGAAAGGGTTTATCTGCCTTATACTTCCACATCACAGACCATCACTGAAGGATGTCAGGACAAGCAATCAAACAGGGCAGGAACCTGGAGGCAGGAGCTGATACAGAGGCTAAGGAAGGGTGCTGTTTACTGGCTTGGCCAGTATGGATTTTTTTCTTTATTCTTTTTTTTAAGATTTATTTTTACGTATATATACAGTGCTCTGTCTTCATGTTTGCCTGCACACTAGAAGAGGGCATCCGATCTTATTATGGATGATTGTGGGCTGCCATGTGGTTCCTGGGAATCAAACTCGGGACCTCTGAAAGAGCAGTCAATGCTTTTAACTTCTGAGCCATCTCTCCAGTATCTGTCTTTCTTAAGAAAGAACCCAGGGGTGGGGATTTAGCTCAGTGGAAGAGCATTTGCCTAGCAAGCACACGGCTCTGGGTTTGGTCCTCAGCTCCAGGAAAAAAAAAAAAAAAAATAGAACCCAGAACCACCAGCCCAGGGACGGAATCACCCACAGTGGGTTGAGCCCTTTTCTATCAATCACTAATTAAGAAAGTGCCCTGTGGGTGGTGGTGACACACACCTTTTAATCCCATAACTAGGGAGGAAGAGGCAGGTATATTCTCTGTGAGTTCAAGGCCAGCCTGGCCAGGACAGGGTTGTTACACAAAGAAACTCTGTCTCAAGAAAGAAAGAAAGAAAGAAAGAAAGAAAGAAAGAAAGAAAGAAAGAAAGAAAGAAAGAAAGAAAGAAAGAAAGAAAGAAAGAAAGAAAGAAAGAAAGAAAGAAAGAAAGAAAGAAAGAAAGAAAGAAAGAAAGAAAGAAAGGAAGGAAGGAAGGAAGGAAGAAAGAAAGAAAGAAAGAAAGAAAAAGAAAGAAAGAAAGGAAAGCTCTAGAAGCAGGCTTGCCTATCACCAATCTTAGGAGACTTCTCAAGTGAGGTTTCCTTCTGCCTTTCCTGTCATGACTCTGACTTGGGTCAGGTTGACATAAAATTAGCCTGTATATGTGGTTCAGCAGTGATAAGCACTAGAGCACCAGAGTTCAATTCCCAGGACCCACATAGTGGTTCACAACATCTGTAACTCCTGTTCCAGGGGATTTGTGTGACTGTGACCTCTTTTGACCCTTTCAGTCAGGCATCAGATATACAAATGGTGCACATATATATGTGTATGTGTGTGTGTGTGTGTGTATGCAAAACACCCATATGTAGAAACTAAACTATTAAAAATAGTTAGCAGAGGTCAGGTGGTGGTAGCACATGCCTTTAACTCCATCACCAGAGGCAAGAGGATCTCTAGCAATCTGAGGCCAGACTAGTTTACAAAGCAAATTCCAGGACAGCCAGGGCTACACCGAGAAAACCTGCCTTGAAATACCAAAATAAATAATAAGGAAGAAGAAGAATGAAATCACCTTTCAGCAAAGATTCCATGACTTAAGATTTGGAGCCCTGATCTTGTAAAGCTACCTATATTAAAGTACAATTTATTAATTAAAAAGTCACCACTTAGGGCCAGCAATGGCTCAGCAGGTTAAAAGCACTTCCCACCAAGCCCATGACCTGAGTTCAAGCCCTGGAACACATGTTCTGTCTCACATTTACACAGACAATGGGAGAGGAAGGTATTATCAGGTTTCGCTGAAGTTTTCCTGGTGTAGGCAGGGTCTTACTTTACTGTAGCACAGGAAATCCTGCCTGTCTTGTTGAAATACTGAGAACACAGATGTGTGCCATCACACCCTGACCTTTCTAAATATTTAGGTGAATTTTGATGAAATGTTTACAGCTGGAGTTTACATTGATTTTAATCTATTCTGATGTTTATATTGGCAGAAATCATTTCACACTAATTCTTAGAACTTCTGTAATGCCTACTTACTACATTTGAATTGAATTAATTAATTCTGTGAATTTTAAAATCAACTGAATTGGTGGGAGAAAGAACGTTTAATTCTAAGTAAAAGTTACTGAAGCCTTGGGTAAAATGTGAGTTACTAAACTTTCAGCTGATAGATACTCGCCATGACGGAAATGAGTGAAGCTTGGCTCCGTGGCTCACACCTATGATCGCTGAGCTGGAGAGGCACAATTTGGGTGACTACAGAGCTTTCAAGGTCAGCCAGCTAGAGCTGGAGGGAGTTGTTGTCTTAAACACAAAGGAAAGAGGCACAGGGAACCAGGGTTCAATTCCCAACCCTACATGGTGCTTCAAAACTGAGACCTTCTTTAGAACCTAAGAGGTCACGGGGCATGCAGCTGTTACACATGAGTACAGGTAAAACACTCATACACGTAAAATAATCTTTTAAAAATTAAAAAATGGGGAGAGATAAGCAGGGGATGTACTCACTCACTAGTGATCTCTAAACAAACAAACAAGAAAAAAAGCCAAACATGCCCAAGCGGCAAATCACAACCACTGAACAGCTTGGGATCAGAAACACCCTGGACTGACCCTTCAAACCCCAGTCCATCTATAGGAACACCTGACTCACTCTTGAGGGAGGGGGGACAAATCTGGATTTGTCCAGGAGTGGAGTCTGATCCAAGCATTATTGGGTCAGTGGGACCATAGGACTGTCTGCTCCCTGCCCAGGGAGGGGATGGGGAGTTGTGGAGAAGAAAAATGACCTGATGTGGCGAGAGGGGGAAGGGACCTTGAATAAGGATATACAGGGATGGAAAAAAAAATTCAGAGGGAAAGCTGAACACAAAGTAAATATATGTGTAGCAATTTTATTTGCATTACCACCCTTGATAAGCCATGCTTATGATTCTTATCCTCTTTATAGTTATTGTTAACTTTTCTGCATTTTAAATTCATTTTACTGTTTTTTTGATAAATACAAAATAAAGAAGAAAAAAATTTAAAAATGGGGAGAGAGTGGGTGTGGCAACGGGCATGCTTTTATTGTTACTGTTTTGTTTGGTTTTTTGTTTGTTTGTTTGAGACAAAGTTTCTCTATGTACCTCTGTTTTGTAGCGGGCTATGTAAAACAAGCTAGCCTTGAACACAGTGATCCAAGGTGCATGCTTTTAATCCAGCACTCTGAGGCTGAAACAGGACTCAGTTCTAGGGCAACCAGGGTTACCTAGTGAGACCCTGTCAAAAAAGAAAAAAGAAAAAGAAGGAAGGAAGAAAGAAAGAAAGAAAGAAAGAAAGAAAGAAAGAAAGAAAGAAAGAAAAAGGCTAATTAGAGGGAGAAGGGCCAGAAAGGGTAGCTCAGGAACCTTCCAGACCTGGAGACCCAGCACCCATCTCCCTGGAGGACATGGCTGAGCTGATCCAAAAGAAGCTAAGCGGCAGGGAGAAGTAGTCAACCATTAGGGCAGGATGTGAGTAAATTCTTGTTAGGCAGCAGAGCTTGAGCTACAGCTACCAGAAATATCACAAAGGAGGAACGAGTGTTCTAACTTCTCAGTCCCATGCTTGCCAAACAGGAGTTGAGGGAGGCTCAGGCCACAGGAGGCTGGACTGTATCACAGCAGAAACTGAGCAGTAGGAATCCCAGATTCAGGATGGACTTGGAGCCTAAGTCAGAGCAGCAGAGAGAAACCCTTGCTGGGTGCTGCGGTCGGGGGCAGAGGACGGGAGGGCTGGGAAGTTGGTTCAGCAACTCAAAGCACTTGCCTTGCAAGCCTTATAATCAGAAACCCATTCGTTCCCCAACCCAAGTCAAAGCAAGATTCTGTGGTTGGTGCGCTTGCTTGTGTAACCCGGCATTGCTGTGTGGAGGTGGGGTGTGGATACCCGAGCACAGCGACAGAAGTCAACCCGCCTCCCGAGAAAGCTGTCCCCTGACCTCCGTGTGTGCCATGGCAGTCATGAGCCTGCTCTCACTCACACATACGCAAGATCTTCAAACTGAAAAGAATTAGCGAGCAACGTGATTAACAGAACTTAGAGAAGCTTTATTTTACGGCCCCTTAGTCTGCAGAAATTTACTAAAGGTTCAGCAATTTCCAAAGTAAAATACAATTAGACTAATTTTAAGGTGTGGAGATGATGAAAATGTTTACTAAAATTAAAGTTATGATTTCATTATAACGTTGCGCTTATAATATTGTAACTTCCTCGTGATTGCTCTTCCCCGACTTTCTTTCCCACCATCCCTCACCAGTCGCTTTCTGTGCTCCAATTAGTGTCTCTTCCGCTTTGCTGTCACATGTGTGTATGAGATATATATATACGTATAGATTTAGGTATATAGACTTACCATCCTCCAAGTATGGATATTTGCCTCGATTTCTTTGCTCATTCAGCAGGGTGAAGAGCTGGACAAGTCCCACGTCTTGGCAGTACAATCGTGAGCACAGATGTGCAGGCATCCCTGTGCTATGCGGACTCGCACTGTTGGGGTATATAGCCAGAAGTCACACATCGAGTTCACATGGTGGCTCTGTTTTAGGTTTGTTGAGAAACCTCCATGCTGATTTCCACAGTGCTGCACCGGTTTCCATCAGTAATGGATGTTTCCTCTTTCTTCCCGTTCTCATCAGAATATTTGTCACCTTTATGACAGATATTCTGACAGGGGGAGATAGTCTCAATGCAAGTTGTTGTGGTTTAGATTTATTTATTTACTCATTCATTCATTCATTCATTTAGAGACAGAGTTTCTCTGTGTAACCCTGGCTGTCTTGGAACCGGATCTGTAGACCAGGTTAGCTAGCCTCAGCCTTCCAAGTGCTAGGAATAAACCCTGGCCTTAAGACTTACTTACTTTTATATGTCTGGTTGTTTTGCCTGTGTGTATGTCTGTATGCAGTGCTGGCAGAGAACAGAAAAAGCTGTCTGAACCCTTGGAACTGGGGTATAGAGGGCTGTGAGTCACCATGTAGATCCTGGGAATCAAACCTAGGCCCTCTGGAAGAGCAGCCAGAGTTCTTAACTCTCCAGCCCCCTCAATGCCATTTTAATTTGCGTTTATCTGGTAACTGAGGATGATGAACACTTTTTCAAGTATTTATTGGCATTTCTTCTTTTGAGAACATTAGCTTATTTATTATTATGGGCTTTTTGTTTGGTTGGTTTTGTTTATTTATTAAAGACAAATGTCTTACTTTGTAGACCTGACTGTCTGGAACTTGCTATGTAAACTAAGATAGCTTGATCTCCCTGCTGCTGTTTCCTGGGTCCTGGTATTAAAGGCATGAGACGCAACACTCAGTGTATAAAGTTTTACATGTAATTCTACTTGTTAATTCTTGGGATTATTTACTGTGCTACTGGGGTGCTTTTTGGAAAGTCTTTATCTATACTGTATTTTGGTTTTGTTTTTTTTGAGACAGGATTGTAGTCTGAAGATTCTGTCCTGTCCAGGGCCCCTTGGTCCAGACAAAGCTGTCCTACCCACACTCCTGTAGTTGCTTATAAAATAATTACTCAGAGACTTTTATTTATTACAAATGGTTTAGCCCATGGCTTAGGCTTACTACCAACTAGCTGCTACAATTTAACTTAACCCATTTTTATTAATCTATGTTTTGCCATGTGGCTCATGGCTTGCCTGTATTTCTTTACGTCTTGCTTCCTTGGGCGGCTTGCAGGGTCTCCATGTGACTCTGTCTTCCTCCTCCATCTCTGCTTGGATTTCCCACCTGCCTCTAAGCTGCCCTGCCATAGGCCAAAAGCAGTCTCTTTATTAACCAATGATATAAAGCATATTCACAGCATACAGAAAGACATTCCACATCACAAGGTCTTATTATGTAGCTCTGGCTGGCCTATAATTCTCTATGTAGACCAGGCTGGTCTTAGACTCAGAGAGATCTGTCTGCCTCTGTCTCCTGAGTACTGTAATTAAAGGCATGCATCACCATGTTGAGCTTGCATATATCTTAGGTGTTTTCCCCTAACAGTTTGGGTGGGTCTTACACTAAATTCTTTGATCAATTTTGAATTGACTTTTGTGTAAGCTGACACATATGAATCCCATTTTATTCTACATGTTGGAATCCAGTTTTTCTCAGCATCACTTTTATTTTTTTTTTTTTCAAAAATTTTTTTTGATTTATTTATTTATTATGCATACAGTTTTTACAGAAGAGGGCGCCAAACCTCATCATAGATGGTTGTGAGCCACCATGTGGTTTTGCTGGGAATTGAACTCAGGACCTCTGGAAGAACAGTCAGTGCTCTTAACCTCTGAGCCATCTCTCCAGCCCCTCAGCATCACTTTTAAAGGAGGGCTACCTTTGCTTCAATGTATGCATCTGGGCCTTCTCTTCCATTCCACCAGTCTTTATGTCTTGTTTGTTTTAGACAAGGTCTCACTGTGTAGCCCTGAGTGACCTCGAACTATGTAGACCCAGCTGCCCTTTGTAATTTGCCTGCCTGTCCCCACAGTGCTGGAATTAAAAGTGTGTGCCAGTGTGCCTGCCCTATGTGCCAACTCCACACTGATTTTATTTTTATAGCTGTGTAATGTAACTTGAGAATCAAATATGGTGCAGCCCCCCCCCCACATTATTATTTCTGCTTAAAATGCTTTTGCCTATTTAGTGACATTTATATTTCCTGTGAATTTTCTTTTTTTAAAGATTTGTTTATTATGTATACATTGTTCTGCCTGCATGTTTACCTGCATACCAGAAGAGGGCACCATGTGGTTGCTGGGAATTGAACCCTGATCCTCTGGTAGAACAGCCAGTGAGCCATCTCTCCAGCTATACTTTTCTATGAATTTTAGGACTTCCCTCCCCCTTATTTTTTTCTAGCATTGAGAAGAATGTCACTGGAGTTTTTATAGGGATTTCACCGAATCTATAGACTATTGTCAGGAATGTAGTCATTTTCACAATGCTCTGCCCATCTGTGAGCACAGGACATCTTTTCTCTATCCTTGTCTTCTCGTTTTTTTTTGTTTTTTTTTTTTTTTTGGTAAATATTTATTTATTTATTTATTTATTTATTTATTTATTTATTTAATGTGAATTGGTGTTTTGCCTGCATTTATAACTGTGTAAGGGTGTCAGATCTTGGAATTACAGACAGTTGTTAGCTGCCATGTGGATGCTGGGAATCAAATTCAGGTCCTCTGGAAGAATAGTCAGTGCTCTTAACCGCTGAGCCATCTCTCCAGCTCGTCTTCTCATGTTTGAATACGGTGTAATCCCAGCACTAGGAATTGGACTGGAGGGTCATTCTTAGCTGCTTGGCAAACTTGAGGTCAACTTGGGGCTACATTATGAGACCATGCCTCAATAAAACAAAACAACTAAGGAAACAATTACTTTTTAAAATATTAAACATTAAAGCTGAGCTTAGTAGCTCCTGACTAACACCAGCCCTCAATAGTGAGCTGTGTGTTGCTCACCAGGGCT
Source organism: Sigmodon hispidus (assembly GCA_004025045.1). Classification (NCBI taxonomy): domain Eukaryota; kingdom Metazoa; phylum Chordata; class Mammalia; order Rodentia; family Cricetidae; genus Sigmodon; species Sigmodon hispidus. The sequence goes on from PVIH01002685.1 coordinate 12,597, forward strand.
CACATCTCAGTCCTGCAGAGTGGTATCTGGGGAATGCTAACTATGTGATATTGAATTTACTTCCCATCCAGGATTCAAGCTACTGTCCTCTATGAGACTTGATTTCACAGAAGCCTATCACCACCTCTTTGTAGGCTTGCAGACAGATCAGCAAGGAGAGTGGCAACTGTGATTGTAATACTAGGAAGTAAGTCCACAGAGGCTACATAGCAAGACCGAATTCTAAAATAACCAAAAGCCTGGCCCAGTGACACAGACCTGTAATTAGAGATACTTGAGATGCTGAGGGAGGAGAATTGAAAGTTCAAAGCCTGCCTGGGACTACATACAGGGTTCAAGGCTAGCTTGTACTGGCTGTTCTTCCAATTCCCCATACCTATGTGGCAGCCCACAACCCTCTGCAGCTGTGGTTCCAAGTACTCTGATTCCCTCTTCTGGCCTCCAAGGGTACTGCATGCTTGGGGTGCACAAACACAGGCAAAATACTAATGGGCATAGAATAAAAATTGAAAAGAAGTTTAATGCTAGTTGTGGGTTGGAGAAGCAACTCAGTGGTTAAGAACACTGCTTTGTAGACTTTCTCTGCAGTGATTTGCACTGTTGGGGTTTTGTTAGACCTTTTGCATTACTTAATTTTTAAATTGAGAATATTACTCTTTAAATGTAAGTTTGCTTAGGCCTTGGGGTAACTTATGTATGAATTCCTGAATTTCTATGGAAACTTTCTTCTAGGACAGATAATCTGATCTGTAGGTATTTATGGGCTGAATATGATAGTCGACATATGTACATTTTGCTATTTTTCAATCTGTAACTTTTTTTTTTTAAAGATTTATTTATTTATTATGCATACAGTTTTACAGAAGAGGGCACCAGACCTCATCATAGATGGTTGTGAGCCACCATGTGGTTTTGCTGGGAATTGAACTCAGGTCCTCTGGAAGAACAGTCAGTGCTCTTAACTGCTGAGCCATCTCTCCAGCCCCCAATCTGTAACTTTTAAAGTTAAAAAATTTCGGGGCTGGAGAGATGGCTCAGCGGTTAAGAGCACCATCTGCTCTTCCAGAGGACCCGGGTTCGATTCCCAGCACCCACATGGCAGCTGACAACTGTCTGTAGTTCCATTTCCAGACAAACACCAAGGCAAATAAATAAATAAATAAATAAGTTTAAAAAAAAATTAAAAAAAAATTAAAAAAAAAAATTTCAGCTGTTGAGGTACAGTTTCTAGGTCCTTCCTGGCGTCTTCTGCTGTCTCCATGGTGCCTGCCTAAATTTGTTCTCACCAAGCACTTCCTGTTCATGCAGAGAACATCTGTACAGCATATATATATATATATATGTGTGTGTGTGTGTGTATGTATATATATATATATATACATATTTAAACTTTATTTATTTGCCTTGGTGTTCGCCTGAAACTGGGAACTGGAACTACAGACAGCCCTGAGCTGCTATATGGGTGCTGGGAACTGAACTCTGGTCCTCTGGAAGAATAGTCAGTGATCTCAACTGCTGAGCCATCTCTCCAGCCCCCATCTTTTATATTTTTAAAAGACTAACATTTGTGAGACTTTTATCAAGTAACTTAAATGAGTTGCGAAGTGTTGGATAGCACATTCTGGAACATGTTCTTGGGTCCTGGGTCTTTGCTCACAGGCTCAAGCACTGCTTCTTGGTGCCATCGCACCGAGAGTCCCATTATCACGTGTATTCTTTTTTTTTTTTTAATTTTAACTTTATTTATTTGCCTTGGTGTTTTGCCTGGAACTGGAACTACAGACAGTTGTGAGCTGCCATGTGGGTGCTGGGAATCGAACCTGGGTCCTCTGGAAGAGCAGACGGTGCTCTTAACCGCTGAGCCATCTCTCCAGCCCCTCACGTGTATTCTTTATTTTCTTTTTTTTTAACTTTATTTATTTTTATTATTTATTTATTAGCCTTGGTGTTTGCCTGGAACTGGAACTACAGACAGTTGTTAGCTGCCATGTGGGTGCTGGGAATCGAACCCGGGTCCCCTGGAAGAGCAGATGGTGCTCCCAACCGCTGAGCCATCTCTCCAGCCCTATTCTTTATTTTCTTATGTTTTTAAAAGTCTCTGTTTATGAAGCAGTATAAATAAGATGCATTTTCAAGACAAGTTCCCTAAGACAATTGCTCAGACCATTTTTAAAGTGACTAAGGAATTTTAATATGCCAACCAAGATGAAAGTTACACTGTACTCTATTTTTGCCCATTAGTGCCATTAATTTAGAAATTAAAGTCGGGGCTGGAGAGATGGCTCAGCGGTTAAGAGCGCCGTCTGCTCTTCCAGAGGACCCGGGTTCGATTCCCAGCACCCACATGGCAGCTAACAACTGTCTGTAGTTCCAGTTCCAGGCAAACACCAAGACAAATAAATAAATAAATAAAGTTAAAAAAAAAAAAAAAAAAAAAAAGAAATTAATGTCACCTTTAATGTAACAAAGTTAACTTGCATATGTTCTGTTCTCAGTCGTTGGTTCTCTCAAAATCAGGTGACTTCAGAGGGAACTTGTCTGGCCGTGTTTGTTTTGGTCACAGGCAGTGGAGCAGAAAGGCTGGTGTGCCTGGGAATGTAAAACTGTTTGTGACAGTTTTATATAGAAACTGAACCATTTGGATGGCTTAAAATTGTGTGAGAAAACATATTTAATTGCTTATGCTATTTTTAAGACGAAATAAAAGAAAGCAAACTGAGAGAGGTCTCACAAACTCAGAAAGATAAGCAGGGGGTGTACTCACTCATTGGTGGACTTTAAACAAAAAAGGCTAAGCGTGTCCAAGTTGCAAACCCCAACCACTGAACAACTTGGGATCTGAAACACCTTGGACCGGTACCTTGGATCCCACTCCCTCCAGAGGAGTACCTGACCCAGTCTTGATGTGGGGATGAGGAAAGCAGATCTGCCTGGAGTGGCTGTTGATCTAATACACCTTGAGACCTTGGGACCTCTTGCCCTTGCTGGGGAGGAGATAAACTGATGGAGAGAAGAGTGAGTGACTGGGAGGGGGGAGGGGGAAGGGAGCCTGAACAAGGGCATACATGGATTAAAAACAAAACAAAAAGCCACAGGCTGCTGTGAATTCCAGGCCAACCTGGTCTATAGAGTGAGTTCCAGGATAGCCAAGGCTACATAGAGAAACCCTGTCTCAGAAAACAAAAACACAAAACAAAACAACAAAACAAAAACACTGGTTGCTCTTCAAGAGAGATTAGTTTTGGTTCCCAGAGCCCACATGATGTCTCAGAAACATCTGTGACTCCAGTTCTAGAGGAACTGATACCCTCTTCTGTATCATAGTTACTGTTCTGCTGCTGTAAGGCAGCTTTGAAGAAAACATTTAGGAGATGGAGAGATGGCTCAGAGGTTAAGAGCACTGGCTGCTCTTTCAGAAGGACATGAGTTCAATTCCCAGCAACCACATGTGGCTCACATCTGTAACTCGATCTGGCACCCTCTGCTGGCCTGCAGGCATACCAACAGTCAGAACACTGTATACATAATGAATAAAATGTAAAAAAAGAAAGAAAGAAAGAAAGAAAGAAAGAAAACATTTAATTGAGGGTTTGCTTACAGTTTCAGTAGGTTAGTCCTTGCAGAGAACACAGTGGCAGGCAAGCTTGCATAGTGCTAGAGGCGTAGGAGGCAGACAGGGAGAGACATAAAGACTGGGCTTTTGAAACCTCAAAGGCCATCCCCAGGCACACACCTCCTCCAACAAAGCCATGCCTCCTAATTCTTTCTAAACAGTTCACCAACTGGGGACTAAACATTCTAATATATGAGCCTAGTGGATCCAGTCTCATCCAAACCAACACAGACTCCTATGAGCACCAGGCATGCACATACAAACATGTAGTCATACACATAAATTCATACACATAAATCTATCTAGAAAAAATTGTTTTAAATCATTGTTAGTTGGAGACACAGCTCAGCTAGATGTTGGTTGCCATGGGACTGCAGTTAGACTGGGAACTGAGCCCAAGACATGGTCTCTCTGTGTAGCTCTGGCTGTCCTGGAACTCACTATGTAGACCAGATTGGCGTCAAACTCAGGGATCAGCCTGCTTCTGCCTACTGGGTGCTGGGATTAGTGTGTGCCACTATGCTCGGTGCGGCAAGTACTCTTAACTGCTGAGCCATCTCTCCAACCCATGAGGTAATTTTTAATCCTGCTGTAATTATAATCCTAAACAAAAATCGAATTCTCTAATACATTCTTTTTCCTCCCAGCAGAATCTCTCTATCACACATACACAAATACAAGTTGGCTGTGATACTAATTTCTTGAAATTTGACTATTCTCTGGCAATAACAAGCAAAATTAATTGTGTCAAGAAAGTCATTCTTGGCCAGCAAGATGCCTCCGCAGGTAAAGGCATTTGCCGCCAAGATTGATGATTGAGTTTTAAAGAAAGTAAACTTAGCTCAAGAAATGCCATCTTGTATTTTAGTAGTCATAGAGATAAAATAGAGTTCAGTTCACATACCTGGCAGGGGCTTGCCCAGTTCTAGGAGAGAATGAGCTAGACACCTGGATGATCCAGGTGGGGTCCAGGACTAAAAGGAGTCTTCCATTTTAGAGAATTATGCAGAACTAAAGCAGACAGAACCCTGAGAAAGAGTCCCTCACCCAGTTCCCAGAGACCATAGCTAGAAACTGCTGTTTACAGAGGGGCAGTATGACCTCAGTTCCAACTGTAGAATCCATGGCACTCTGGCCCTGCTATCTGACCACCAAATGCTCTAGTCAAAATATACCACCATCATTCCTGGGCCCAGATTCAAGGAGAAATTCCCCAGATTAGCTGTCAGCATACAACCTTGTACTAGAGTAACCCCAAATTGTGGTTTTTCCCTTTAAAAGTGGCTGTTAAACTCCCCTGGCGGGGGGGCCCCCCTGATCTTGCTATGGCAAGAGCTGACCTGGGTTCCCTGCCATGGCTTGTATTTACATCAATAAACCTTGCTGTTGCATTCTGGACTTCTCCAGTCTTTGGTGATCTCTTTGGGGATCAGAACTTGGGCACAACAAGTTGGATACTTATAACCCACATGGTGCAAAGTGCCAGGCCCACACCTTGTCCTTTGACCTCCATAAGTGCACCATGGCATGCAAGTGCCCATACACATACAATAAATATAATTTTTTCAAATCAAAGAAAAATGTCTATTGCATAAATTTTATTTGGTATTATAATAAAAAAATTTGGAGCCGGGTATTGGGGAAAAGCTAGAATATCAAAGAGATAGAAAAACAAACCACTTCTCATCTGCCAACTCTTTAGGCTTGTCTATGAAATCTCTAACTTTTCTCTCCTCAGTCCCAAGAAAACAACAAATGCAAAACAAATTTAAAGTTAGTAAGTAAAAAAAAAAAAAGGTTCTGGGGCTGGAGAGATGGCTCAGCGGTTAAGAGCACCGTCTGCTCTTCCAGAGGACCCGGGTTCAATTCCCAGCACGCACATGGCAGCTAACAACTGTCTGTAGTTCCAGTTCCAGGCAAACACCAAGGCAAATAAATAAATAAATAAATAAATAAAGTTAAAAAAAAAAAAAAGGTTCTGCTCACCACTCCCCTGAAAAGAGAGGACGTTCTGCCTCGCTTGGTGGTGCAGGTCTTTAATTCCAGCACTCGGGGAGGAAGAGGCAAGCGAATCTCTGAGTTTGAGGCCAGCCTAGGCTACAAAGCAAGTTCCAGGACAGCCAGAGAAACTTTGTCTTGAAAAAACAAAAAAACAAGCCAAAACCAAAACAAACAACCCCCCCCCCCAAAAAAAAAAAGAGAGAGAACATTCAATCAGCAGTTGGGAAGCTCTCCCTAAGAGACTGTACTAGGACATGGAACATCCCACAATGTTTGATCTGTTTGTCTGTCTGTCTTCTATAATGTCTAGGTATAAAATATTACTCGGAAAACCAAAATCTGAGAAAAAGGTAACAAGCAGGTGATTCCATCAGATGCAGACTTTAATAATGGGAGCACACTGAGAATCAGTGTTAATCTGGGTATCTGAAATCAAACGGTAGACAGCTGAGGCTCAAAACAGCTGACAGGAAACAGGAAGAACATCAACTTGTTCACCAAATCCTGCATTTAAAGTTAGAAAATATGCTTTCAATACAGATGCCATGAAGGGAGAAGGTCCTTTAGGTGGTAACTGGGCTTCCTGTGGCCTCCTCACTACCAACTCCTCTAGGACAGCGTAATCGTGACAAGCAACCAAATAACAAGCCAGGTGTCTACTCCTGAGACTTTAACTCCAAGGAACACCGCACCCTCTACTGACCTCCATGTGCACACTGGTGTGACCTGGATTCACAACTCTGCAGGGGATGGGAGGCTTTAGATACCGCCCCCAAGAAAAGCTTTAAAATGGGCTGTTAGAGAAAGCTAAGGGCCCCTTGGGCTCATCACTGCCGTCTTTAAGGATAATGAACACAGCAAGGTACTTTCCTGTAAGAAAACCCACCCTTTTCTTACCCACAAACTGCTGCACTTTGCAGACACAAATATTTGTTGAATAAGTAAGTAAACACCACATCATTTATTTTTATTGCAGCAGAGAAGAACTGTAGACTTACAATACAGTCTGAAGTTTACCCAACACATCAGACAAATAATATATCTTAGCACTCATCCAACTGTGGTGAGATGTACACTGTCCTGTTCTTCAGTTCAGTCCTCAGAAGATGACTGACTTAGAAAAGGATGAAACAACATGATGCTCTGTGGTACCACTGTCAGAACTAAGGTTTTTAGTAACTTGGGGGAGGGGGGAAGGGAGCTTAAAAATTGAAAAAAAAAAAAAAAAAGTTGTTCTGTATTCTCAATCTGAAAGGGAAAAAATTTCCTCCCGATTCAGGATTTCTCTCTGTGATTAAAACTCTTGTGCAAAAGAGAGCCTCTCCTTCAGTCTCCTGGTAGCCGGGGCGGCAGAGCGCCACCCTGTGGCTTGTGCTTTAAAAGGCACCTCACAGCTTTTAGAGGGCAGGGAATATGCACTTACTAGACACACACCAGATAGAAAACAACTTTTCATGAGAGTTTATACATTGAAGGGTGGCTTTTAAATAGCATCAGACATCCCTTCAGCAAATATTTGTCAGGCATATACTTTACACAAAGCACCATTTAAAGTACTGGGAAATTAGGAGTTAACGACATAGAAGAAAAAAAAAATACTCTCATGGAGTTTACTTCCATATGTAACAAATGATACTGTGTAGGCTCTAATAGAATGTCTCAGCTGAGGCTCCTAGAGACAGACAATGCAATTCTGATGCTTACTTGCTTTTACAGTCCTCTGCTACAAAATAAAAAGAACAAAGGAAAAGAATGGTTAGTTTAAAATTGCAGGTGCACCATCTGTCTGCATCATGGATTTGAAAGATTTTTCAGTTTGAAATATCTAGCAAGTCAAAAATTAGCAGCTCTAAAAATTAAGAAGCAAATATAAGTTTTGTTTTTCTTATTAGTTCTGATTTCAGATGACGACTCTTTTTCTTAGAAATTATATGTAAAGGACTACATAGCAAGACACAAGCTCAGAACAAACAAACAAGAAGCAACAAAGTATTTAACTTTTGAAGTGGAATAAAACTTTTATAGAATACTTCCCCCCCCCCCCCCCCCCCGTTTGTTATTTCTGGTAACTCCAAGGTAGCAGAGCCAAGTGTCTTACTTTTACTTGACATTCGGGGCTATAAACTAATTAAACTTTTCTACTAACGTATCATTTTGCTATCATTTACATAGTAATATTTGCGTTAACGAAATCTCTTCTCAGCCTGTCTAAACTCTGCAAACTTTAGTCCCTCTAAAAATGGTAATAATCCTGGGTAGAATCTGCAGTTAAATCACTTCCGGTAAATTCCATGATCTGCTTTTTTTTCCTCTTTAGTTTTAAGTGAGGAAGAAGAGCTGGTTCCTAAGCCATTCAGTTAATTCCATCAAGCTCGGTGTCACCTTGAAAACGAATTAGCAGGACTCTGCGCCCGGGGCGCCTCCATCCCAGCGCGGACTGCACTCATCCCGCGTCTGAGGCCCCCTGCAGGATCTTCTCCTCATGGCGCAATTCTCAAGTGCCCAATTGGTGAAACTCAGAAGCAGCGACTGTGTCGAAATTGTCTAATTCTATGAGAAATTTCTTGACTCTTTTAAAAATTATTTTTATTTTATGTGTATCAGTGTTTTTTTTGGTTTTTTTTCTCCTGCATGTATGTCTGTGTGAGGGTGTCAGATCTTGGAGTAAATCCTGCTCAAATAAACGTTTTAGTTTTAGGGGGAAATAATTCACTAATCCACAGATGAACTTTCATTCATTTTCTTTCTTTCTTTTTCTGTTTTTGTTAGTTTATCCTTCCTTTTTATTTTTGAAGACAGGGTTTCACAAACTCACAGTGATCTGTCTGCCTCTGCCTCCCAAGCACTGGGGATTTAAACAGATGCACTTTTTATATCTGTTTTTCTTAGTTAAGTCGTGCTTAAGAAAACAGCAAGAACAGAAGTTAACATAGGGGCCCATCCTGAGCACGGTGATGCATTAAGCTCAATACCTACAGTCTAAATCTAACCACACAAAAACCACCAACAAAGTGAGCCGTGAAACTTTCTTTCGCTAGAATCTTTCAATTGGTTTCAACAGATTACAGTTTTTTCCCCCTAATGATCTATAGTTTCTTTCTACAGAATTAAGATATAAAAAGAGAGGTCTTTAAAATCCAGTGGAAAGCGGGGGCATGGTGGTATACTACGGAGGAGGCAGAGACAGGTGGGTATCTTGAGTTTGAGGCCAGCCTGATCAATATGGATCGAGTTCCAGAACAGCCTAGGCTACAGAGGAACCCTGTCTCAAAATGAACAAACAAGCAACCTCCCCCGCAAAACCCAACGGAAGCAGAAAAGCAATTTTCAACAAAATAGGTACCAAACACCCACATTAGGGAATGCCTTGTTATTTGACAATTGGTTCATTATTGATGTTTCTGTGATTTTATCAGATTGTTTTATGGAATAACTATTTTCTAAATATAAACAAAACACAAAGGAACTCTACAAGGGTGAGTTGTTTTATGCGGAGAGTGAAAATGTTAGTCTTCTGTCAGGACAGTGTGGGTGGCAGGGGCTTCACAGGGGACTGCTTCCGTGTCTTTTCTTTCTTCATAAACTCTCATTTCTCTCTGGCACCCAGCATGCTCTCCCAGGGTCAGTCCATAGTAATGCCTTCCTCTCTTGCATTTAGGACATTCTATACAATGTCTTCATTGCACAAAGTGAGTGATTATAAGAGTCATTTTTTCTCATTTATTTAAAATAAGGGGAAAAAATCTGTTTACTGTCTTGTCCTCCAACTGGGGGTTAACCTAGCCTTGCTGTATAGTTGGATAGGCAAAGCACTCGATCAACTGAGTGACAGCCGAAGTCCAGTCCACTGGAATTTATTGGAAGATGTGGCTGTTGTTTCCACCTGTGGTATTTTCAGGTTCTCCAAAGACTAGCTTTTCCAGACTGAGCTGTGCAGTGTCCATAAACCTTCCTTAAAGCCCCGTTCTCCCTAATCAAGTTAGTCTCCCTGCTGAAAACTGAATTCCACAAATATTTGCTGATGGTTATTCAGTGGCCTTGTGCTGTAAAGAAGGTAGAGGGCTGTATAAACTGTTTAGTGCCTTTTACAGCCATGGAAACAAAGGCCTAGGCATGGGGAGAACACAGACCCGGGGTCACAGCAGGGTCATTGTTGACAGTTGAGGATGACCATATGATTTACAGGTAAATGACTTTAGAAAAGAACACTTCCGGCAAAGGCACAAAGGCACCCCAAAGCTTTGAGTCATCAACCTGGGTCACTTCAACTCATGTATCAAAAGACCGGGGTGCTCATGGCCAGTGTCTATCTCCCGATGTTGCTGCCAACCATCCTGCAACTAAATTCTTCAAGATATGGGACCAGAGGGAACCATCTGACACTGGATACACACTCACAGATGCTCTCGGGAGCAGACATTCACAGACATACACAGTAATCCACACTCACTCACTCCCATCCCCCTGAAAGAACAGTAAAGCAAGAGTGAAGAAGGACTGTGACCCATAAGAAGTGAGCAGGAGCAAATCTAAACATTACATTCTTTTCCAGCTTGATGTGGGGAGGACTGATTTAGTTCACCACCAAGAGTGTGCAAGGGAGCTGTTTGTAAAGTCCTGTCCTGTGGCCCATGAGACTGACAGAGCTGTGCACAGAAGCCAACTCTGAGAGATGAGTGAGATCATGGGACCTTCTCTCTACCCTAGTTTTTCATATCTCATGTTACCAGTCTGGGGGTCAAAGCCAGGTCTTGCACACTAGGCAGACACTTCACCTCTGGGCTGCACCTCCAGAGCCAGAGAGAGTTTTAAATCTTGACTTTTGAAGTTCCTGAGACAAAGTAGGTGATTTTATTTTTCAAGAACTCTTCAACTGTTGTATTTTTGAGCAGTAGCTGTCCGTGACAGCCAGAGAACTTCTGGCCAAAAAAAAAATATGAAGATATAAAGGATAATGATATGGGTTTGGACAAATCTTGTCCTTGAGTCTCTTTCCCTGATAATAAAAATAGAAAGAAAAATGGCATCACCACAATCTAAGTTAGGGTCATCAGATGATGCTCCCAGTTCTCCTCTGGGTCCTCCACTGAGCAGCAACTATGTTTGCTTGCATTGACCTCCTTTCATCTCAGTTTCCCCAACTGGAAGATGAATTGCTAATCTTGCTGCCCCTAAAATTATCTTGGGTCATGTTATATGAGACAAACTGTAACTTACCAGTTACTGAACAGTTTCCTCATATTGAACCTGTGGCATATACATATAGAAATTTTCCCACTTGGAAGCTTCTAAGACATCTGACCTAACTGTTACATAAAGACAAGGTAACAGCTATACTATACTGAATTCAGATTCTTTGCCCGATGCATCCCCTGCCTGCTATAAGAGCTCTTAACTCTTGACTTTCCTTTACTCTAGTCTCACTGATCAGTTCTTCCATCCATTCTAGCTTGGACTTTAAGTATAAAAGTATAAAAAGAATATGTTGTTATACATACCAAGATTTAAAGTGTAGAATTTACACTGAAGAACTTTTTCTTTTTTTTATTTTTACTTTTGAGACAGGGTTTCTCTGTGTAGCCCAGGTTGTCCTGGAACTTACTCTGTGGACTAGGCTCTCAAACTCAGAGATCTACCTGCCTCTGCTTCCCCCAGTGCTGGGATTAAAGGCATGCACCACCATTGCCCAGCGTTGATATGATACTATATACTATATTACTATTGTGTAATCTAGAAGAAAGAACTTTGGATATTTCCATCATAAAAAAATGATATAGGGGCTGGAGAGATGGCTCAGTGGTTAAGAGCACCCTCTGCTCTTCCAGAGGACCTGGGTTCGATTCCCAGCACCCACATGGCAGCTAACAACTGTCTGTAGTTCCAGTTCCAGGCAAACACCAAGACAAATAAATAAATAAATAAAGTTAAAAAAAATGATATATGGGGGCTGGAGAGATGGCTCAGAGGTTAAGAGCACTGACTGTTCTTCTAGAGGTCCTGAGTTCAATTCCCAGCAACCACATGGTGGCTCATAACCATCTATAATAAAATCTAATACCCTCTTCTGTACACTGTATATATAATAAATAAATAAATATTTTTTAAAAAAGATATATGTTTTAGGAACTAAGTAAATTAAATCTGACTTAAACAGATATAAAGTATATTATATTTTGAAATAGCATATAATATCCCAGTTATGTGTAATTTTGAATATCAGTTAAATAAAAAAAAATCTGTTTTATGAGTTGGTAAGCACTGTTAAATCTGGCTTTCAGGTTATAGACTACAAATTAATTTAGAGATGATTAATGTTTATAATAACTTCAAGTCTTTAACTAGACAGCCTTCAGTGAACAAGTAACTGTTTTTGATTTTACACATAAAATTACACAAACTAGAAAGTCAAAACCAAAACAGGAACCTGAAACCACAAACTATTAGACAATTCTTCCCATAATTAACAGTAACTGTGTATTAAATGCAGACTCAAATTTTCATTCTTGCAAATTTTTAAATAGTACACTAGAGTTGACTAGTGGATTGTAAAGAATTTTTAAGAGTTAAAAAAGTTCCACAGATCAGATTTTGATTTTCTATTCCCTTGTTATCTTTTTGTTTGAATGTAACAAATTTATTTTTATTGACTGCCACACCAAGAGAGTGCTTGAAGTTCATACTGAATTAGTAGACCAAGATCTTATATAAAGAAAACAAATCCATAGCTGTGTGTGTCAAAACACACCATTAATCACAGAACCCTGATCTTTGAGCTGAAGGCTAGCCTGATCTACAAAGGGAATTCAGGACAGCCTGGGCCACACAGAAAAACCCTGTTTCAAAACAAAACAACAACAAATTTACTTACTAAAACAAAAATAGTTTGTTTTGCTTAAAAAGCAGTGGTTATTTATCTGTTTAAAGGCTCCAGTCTGGAGAGATGGCTCAGCAGTTAAGAGCACTGACTGTTCTTCTGGAGGACCTGAGTTTGATTCCTGGAATTCACATGGCAGCTAACAACTGTCTGTAATTCTAAGATCTGACACCCTTACACAGTTATACATGCAGGGAAAAACACCAATTCACATAAAAAAATTAAATATTAAAAAAGTAAATTAAAAAACCCAAACAAATAAAAAACAAACCTAAATTAAAAAAGAAAAAATTTCTCTATTGTTTTCACAAAAGTAGACGGATACCTTTGGCACTTTTTCTATAAGGGCATTTTCTATATGTCTATTTACTCTTATTAAACGGTTCACACTGGGATTGTGAACATATAGCCAAGAGAAAGGAATTGTGATAACCTCACATTTTGTGGATAAACAATATTTATCAAACTATGTAGTGAAAATTACTTTTGTTGGTCTTAAAGCTAATTATATTTATGCTTTAGAATACTGGATATTTTACAAGCATAATATTAATAAAAATAGGTTAACAAATTTAAAAAGACAGGTCTAGGAAGCAACAAACTTGAAAAGATGTTTGAATCATTTTAGTAATTATACATTGGATGTACTGACAGCCCCTAATTCCAGTTCAGTCTGCCCTGGAAACCTTATCTCCCCGCTCACCCCCCAGCTTTCAAAACATCTTGAAATATTCTGCTGGTTGAGGAAAAATCCTTTGAAAATGGTGCTTAGTCACCTGTTTTAACCTGCAATGTCAGAATTTGAACACAAGTTCCAGCTTGCTTTATACTTTCACAAACCCCTCCAGAGGGCTTTTTAGCAGGAGATGTGCAGTGGTATCTAGGTGTTCAGTCCAACACTGACTGCACCCCATCCCCAGGAGAGAGAACAGAGACATGCTGCCTTTACCCTCATGTCCCAGTTAACAGAAACCCTGCTTGTTTTTATGTTTTGTTAGTATTTAGAACAAAACTCAGTTTAATGAAAATGTTAAGATATTGGCACTGGCTTAAGCTAAAATTTAAATATATTTCTATGGTGTCCCTATTGATATTTTGAATTTTTTAAGGTTTATTTTCTGTTTGGTTTTATAATAAATGGCCATTCATTTCAGTGAAAAACAAAATGAATTTGAATTGTGACAGTATAAAATTATAAAAGCAAAGAGACTAAGCCAAGGAGAAAGAAAAAAAAAAAAAAGTAGATTTCAACAAAAACAAAAGCTGTGAATCTCTCTGGACTTAAGAGTCCATAACCAAATGTGAGCACTATGACAAAAATCATACCTATTTCTGATATTTTTCCTGACTGACTTTGATAATCTTTTACTTTGTTCTTGTCCTTTTTATGAGGTAGGTTTCAGTGGCTGGATTAGGAATTAGAATGCTCTTAAGAGAAGAGTCATACACTTATTTTAGCTAAATGGGGGGTTTTCAAATAGTAACATGTTTTATTCTTGTTTATATCAAATACATACCTTTAAATTTTTTCATAGGTTTAGTTGCTTATAAATTCATAAATTTTTTTTTCTAAGTCCTAGGAAGTGCTAGAAAAAACATTTCAGATTTTAGGTAGATAGGAGTAGTTTATCTTGCCATGGAAAAATATTTGTTTTTATTTTTCTGAGAAAAAAATATTTTTTAAAAATAGAAAAATTACCTAGACCTCTAAAAATCAAAACTAAACAAAACCTACATAAACCAGTGCCAATTACTGACATTAAGTAAAACCTCCATTCAGACAAAATTTTCTCTTTAGGAAGGCAGGAGTATACTTTAACTGCTCACTGGTATATTCCTGTAAACTCAGTACTTGGGAGGCTGAGTCAGGAGAATCACCAAGTCAAAGTCAGCCTGGGCTACAAAACAAAACAAAAATCACTACATCTTGGTTCATAAAAAACCAGAGCAAAACAAAATATAAAAACTACTAACATTTATATTACTAAACAATACTAAAAAAAGGAAGTAAATGTTTTAGAAGTATCCTAGATCAATTCTGATAAAGATCTCAGATTAGATTTTTTAAAAAATGATATCTAATCATGCCATTTTTTTTTTTATGAAATGTTTCAGCTGAAATGTTTCAAAATCAAATCAAAAATTCAGTTCTGCATCTAGTGTGGGGGCTTCTCCCTTATAGCTGGGGTCATTATCCAAACACAACTGGACTCAAGAGGCAATGAATTTCAGTGAGTAAAGTGGACATGGTAATGAGCCATCATCATTTTGCCAAACAAGGAATTAGAAAACATGTGCTTTTAAATCTAAAAATGACCTTTTCATGTATTGACAGTATGAGGGATTCATCTGCTGGCCTCGAAGACTACCTAGGGACTCTGGTGTTTCATTAAGGGAACTTTAATCCCTACGGTTTGGGGAATAGGTTTCTGGGATGAAACAGTCCAACTGTGAAAACAGTGACCCAAGATGTGTTTGAATTACAGAAGTTAGAAAATGCTGAGCAGTGGTGAGCACCCCACATGCCTCTAGCTCTCATGGTATCTTAGTGAGGAAGCCTAGGTCTGGACTGTTCTCTTCAGTGGACTTCCCATGCTTGGATTTCTGTCTTATTTTACCCTTTGTTAACACATTCTTCTCAACCCTTCTTGCACTTTTGATGTGCACGGAAACATGCACAATAAATGAGTTGCAACCGATAAATAAGTTTAAATGCCCAACTCCCTCCAGCCTCTTCAGGCCCCTCCCCCTACAAACAAACGCCTAGCTCTTTTGTTTTCTATGGTTGGTCTGAAAATACATATGAACTCTCCAATCCCCACCGAGTCTTTTCATGAAAGGTCTCATTCTCCCGGTCCACAGAAGAAAGAGCACTGAACAGTTTTCACCCATGGGAAGCAGTACTGAACAAGATACAGTTGCAAAAAGAGAAATTCTGCTATCTACCACTTAACAGACTTACAAAAAATTTACAAATGAAACTCCAATTAGACTTAAAGATAAAATTTTAAAGTAATAAATTTCTCAACCAGATTAAAGAAAAGTACAATTTGCATAAACCTTTGTTTTAAAGAAAACATTTGAAAATAATCTCAGGTTTTAGAATTTTGGCTTGTCTAGATTAATTTTGGAGTTTATTTTTACAAATTCAACCTTTCTTTTAAAATTCTTTAAAAAAAAAAAAACTGTCTGTATCCTGCATCGTTTCGAAATACATGCATATATTCCAGTCTAAAATAATTTTTAAGTAATGATGCCTTCACATTGAAATTTCCTAGATATGGACTTACTTAAGATTTTTAGATTTGTACTTAACAGTCTCTCAGTTTTAATCAGTTTGTTCATCTCAAACCATTTGTGACTCTTTCTGAGTGAGTTTACACAAAAAACTTAAAAACACCATTTATTGATCATATTAGCGACATGTAGTTAAACAAAATGTGTAATTATTACTTCTGTTTAAGTTCTTGACCAAATCAGTTATTTAAAAATTTGTTTGTAAAAGCTGCTTAAATAACTGCTTCAAGGCTGTGGTACAAGTTAGTTTGTTACTTTAATTCAATTTTAGAGACTAGATCTAAACATTAAGGAATTAAACAGTTTTGCCAAAAGCACTTTAAGATAATGTGGATTACTACAACTGAAATTAACAAACAGAAAATTCTTTGGACGTTCTGATTTAAACCTATTTCTTCAAAGTCTTAAATATTTGCTAAAGAATAATCTTTTATCGGTTTTTAACTGAGTTTCCTCCCCAAACTTCCGCCAAGACCTTAAAATAATTATATTATCTATGGATAAATTTCTGATTGGTTCGTTTATTTTCTCCAGATAAAGATTGGTATTTTATGAATGTAGACACATCAGACAAATTCATACTTCTTCTCTGTCACAACCAGAGTTTTGATCGTTGTATTTTTGAGAAAAAAAAAAATTTATAAACAAACCCACCAGCACCTAACTCACACATTGTGTATGTTTACCTTCTCGGCTACCGAAGTTAAATATGATTATTTCGTTTGTTTCGTATTTTTCCAAGCCAATTTCGTATCTATTTTTTCTCACCGTCTTCACCAAACGTCAGTGAAATTAGTACATTTCAGCTACAGAAATCGTTAATTCTTCAAAGTCGGTCTCAACTTCGCCGGTCTTAGGGCAGCTTCAACGAAAACGTGGTCTTGGTATAGCTGATTTTACCCGGAATTTTTCGTTTGCTTTTTTTTTTTTTTTTTTTTCAGAGGTTGTTTGGTTTTGCTTAAAACAACCCGGCAGACCACAAAGCGGGTTGGGGAGGGAGGCAACTGGACGAGTTCTCTACATTTGCTAAGTTCAGGCACCTGGGAACGTTTGGTTGCGGTTCTTTAAAATGAGAAAAAAAAAGGGGGGGGAGTGGGGGGGGAGAATAGACCACGGATACTTTGGAAGAGTCGTCCCGGGGCACTGCGCGTGCGAACCCACGCCCTCCAGGCTGGCCCCCCGAACCCCGCGCTGCGGGACTGGGGGCGAGCAGTTAAAGGGCTGGGCGCTGCAAGCGGAAGCCCACCCCTCACCCATTGCACAGCCAACAAGGGAGCAAAGGGTTATTTTCGCGCCACAAAATATGCAAATACAGGGGCGGCCCGAGGGCCAATGGGTGGAGACCAGCAAAGACTCGGGAGGCGGCCGCTATCGACAATAGGCTCGCCGCCTCCACCAATCGGTGAACGGCTCCAGGGAGGGCGGAGCCTCGCCTGGGTGCGGGTCTGGGATCTGCGGGTCAGCGTCGGAGCTCCGCCCTAGGCCGCTTTTCCGCGCCATCCCTGCCCGCCCCGCCCCTGCGGAGCAGACACTGCCTTCGTTTCCTCTCCGTGGGACCGAGCACCGAGCATCCTCGAGCGTACACGCAGGGCCCACGCGTGGATGCGGCTGGATGGTCAGGGTTCCAGGGCGGGCAGTGGCGGACGAGGACCTTCCCCAGGGTGCGCAGAGCTGGAGAAAGGAAACAAACCACCCCATCCTACTCAGCTCCAGGAACACCATGTTTAACACAGCTAGGAGTGACAGATTCTGGGGCGAGAGCAGTCAGGTCCCTGATCTCGCCACTGGTTTGCATAGAATTCGGGGGAGCGGTTCTCAAGAAGAGTGAAATGTGCCCACCGGGCTAAGGGTGTCATGCCGGGGTAGGGGAGCCCCAGGACAGCCCCCTCCTCTGCCTACTCAGCCTCAGCTCCACAACCTGTGGATACAGCAACGGTAAAGGAACCTTCTAGGCATATCAAACACTTTTACTTTTGCAGGTCATTAGGAGATGCAGCTGTGAATGGGTATACAGATGGGTGGGAGTCCTTCTTCCGTGGAATTAATATTAATTAGGGAGCTACAATTGCTAAAGAATCTGAAGCAATCTACATACAAACAACGAGGAAATTCTTTAAAGCATCTGTACAGTTTACAAATTTGAAGAACAATGACTTCATATTGGTTCTAGAAAATTCATCAAAGTGCCCCCCCCCGCCCGAAAAGCGAATTAACAATTAGCCAGTTGTTTTTGTTTGTAATTTTGCCATGGAGTATATACTTACCCCTCAAATGCTTAGAGGACTAGAAGTGAGATATACCCCCTCCCTTTTTGATGTCTCAACTTTGTAACTGGTGTGTTAAGGTCCTAGACAGGCTTTCCAGTTTGTTACAATCAAAACACATTAAATTCACAGGAACCCAAGATCATATTCATTAAAACAACACACACTTGGTTTAAAATCCAGCTGTTAAGATTTGTTTGACAGTGACAGACAGTCATGGGCTAAGGCTAATATTTATAGAAAAATAATTTATCCCATGTTTTTAAAGCAGTTATTTCGTTAGGTCTCATTTTTAATAAACCCAAATAGTTATTCCATCCAGTAAAGGTCAGTACAATTTGATAGCAAGTTGATCGTTTTGTTGTTACAAAAACTTACTAAGTTATATTATCAGAGTCTTAACAAAGTAATTTCAGAAAAGCTAACATACGAATAAAAACATATTTTTTCCAGTCAGGCTTTGGTCACACAAATGAAGTACTACAGAAATGAATTCATAAATTTTATACTGACGTTTTTGAAAGTCATAGAAGCTAAAAGGAATACATATTTTCCTTGAGAGCCATTTCTCTTTCAAAAAGCATGAAGGCAAAGAAGAGCTTTTTTGAATAGCTAAACTTAGCCATTAAAAATTTTCACCTCCAAAGTGTTATTTTCAGATTTCCAATAATTCTAAACACCGTGTCAGAAGTACATGTTTGCCCCATCTCATAAAGACCATTTTACTAAATTAACCTTAGGTGAAAATACTGTTAAAGTGTGTTTACATTTATACAGTTGGATTTGCTTGGCAGAAAAGAAAAACCTGTTAGAAAGAACAGTAGCTTTTAAAATGGATGATCTGACACCTTCCGGTTACTTAGCACAAAAGTGTAAGTTCCTTTTAAAAGACAAAATGCAAATAATCTAGCTCGTACAATAATTCCACGTTTTAAAAATAAACTGCTACTCGTGTTTTCTTTGAGAGATCCACTTTAAAGCGGTAAGGCTTTTGACAAAGAAGTACACCATATCAAATTATCAGTTGCTGAAGACGTTTAAAGTATGAAGCACATATTTTCTCTATCCACATTTTTCTACTGGTAAGAGTAGCAAAACATTAGATTTTTGTCTACATTTCCAGGCTACAGAGAACTTAATTTGAGTCGTCAAAAGCCATCAATTTCTCTTTTCCATAAAATACCTGCTAAAAAAATATATTACAAGTTATGTTGTGAAGCCTTTGAGTAGAGCACACACAGCCATTAAACCACAGTGGAAGGTGCCCACAAGAACAGGAGCACTGCCTTTTTTTTTTTCTTTCGTATTCTTGTTCTCTGGCTCGCATTTTGTAGGCTCAGGAAGGCTCCACCGGGCCCAGACCCAACCCCCCAACCACCATTGTGCTCATTACCTACAGGGAAAATATGAATGGCTCGCTCGGTCAAAGGAAGGCAGAAACCGAGGAGCAGTAGTCCCTTAGCGCGGCCACCACCTAGGGCTAAGCGGGGGTTCCATGAGAGTTCCAAGTTCTCTAAACTCAAAAATGATTGAAATAAAAGTAGCAACCCTCCCCCCCACCCTGCTTCGAAAAACCACAGGAAGCGAGGGTTTCCCTTTAAGTACCGACTTTTCCCACTCGGCCACCCCAAGCCCCGCAGCCTCCGCCCCGCCCGCGCCCCTCCCCCACGCGGCCAGCCCGCCCCCGGCCTCATTTATCCAGAGCCTTCTCGCAGCCAATGAACGGCGAGGCGGAGAGCCACCCTGAGCGCAGGCGGAGGAGGTGTCGCGCAGACACCCGCCCAGGACGCCGGCTCCCCTCCCCCATCGCCGGCCCGGGCCGCCCCGCTTGCTCGATGCCCCGGCCCGGGGAGGGGTTTGCACTGTGCTCCCGGGTTCCACTTTCCCTCGTCATCAAAGCCACCGCGCGAGTTCCAGATCGTCATTCAGCTTTCGTTGTTAAGTGACCCCATTTTTTCGTTTCAAAAATCGAATGGTTACAACTACAGTAACTGCAACGGGCGCTTCCTCATCTTAAGCAAAAAAAAAAAAAAAAAAAGGATCAGCCGTCTGATCCTCCCGAGGATCGGACCCTTTCGAAAGTCGCCGTGCCAATCACGGCAGCAGCAGCTCGGTGCTCTCCGCCCCCTCCCCGGCTCCAGGTCCCTGGTCCCATCTCGCTTCCCCTCCCCCTCTTCCTCTTGCTTTTTTTTTTTCTTTTTCTTTTTCCTCCGAAACCCACTCTAATTGAGGCGCTGGGATTCCTCACGTGAGACGTTGATTTGTAGTTTGAACACGTGGCTCATTCAAAAAGCCGGACACTCGGTGCGCCTGCCCCCGCCCCACTCCCTCCTCCGCTGCCACTCACCCCTCGGGGTTTTTTTTTTTCTTACGGGGAGGCGGCGCCTGCCCCACGTAGTGTGATATTTTCACAGCCCGCTGGCCGCTGCCAAAGGGGTTGGGGAGGAAGAGACAAAAAGTAGTTTCCCCCCCCCCCCCCCCCCCGCGCCTCCTCCTTTCTCTCTCTAATCCCGCCTCCTCCCCAGAGTTAGGAAGACTCGACGCTGGGCTCGTCGCTAGGCTTTTTTTCTTTCTCTCTCTCTCTCTCTCTCTTTTTTTTAATACCCAGAAGAGGAAAAAAAAAAGGACCCTGGGATCTCATTTTCGACCGCCGTTCCCGTGCTCAGGTCCCTGTGTGTATATTGGAAAGGCGAGAAGAGAGGAACAAAACCCACCGGCTCCATCCACCGCCGTGGGTGCTTTTCATTTAGCATTTTCCTCGGGTTTTCAAACAACCCCTCTTGACAATGAACAAACTGTACATCGGGAATCTAAGCGACCACGCCGGCCCCGCCGACCTGGAAAGTGTCTTCAAGGACGCTAAGATCCCGGTGGCCGGCCCCTTCCTGGTGAAGACGGGCTATGCGTTCGTGGACTGCCCGGACGAGGGCTGGGCCCTCAAGGCCATCGAGGCGCTTTCAGGTGGGGTCCGAGCGCGTGGTCTGGGCGTCCCGATCGTCGCAGCTGCCATCCGGGGCTGGGATTGCAGGGACGGGGGAGGACGCGCTGTCAGCCGCCGGGGCGCGGTGCGTGCTGCAGGCCGAGCCAGGCGGGCCTCGGGGCCCAGCGTGGACGCCCTGCGGGCCCTCTCTCTCCCCGCTGTCCCCCGGCGGTGGAGAACAGAAAGTGGCCTGAGCCCCACGCCCGAGGGAGGCTGCGTCCAGGAGGTCCCGCTCCACCCCACCGCGTCCAGATCGCCGGGTCGTTGGAGCGAAAGGGGCAGGTGGGCGGCGGCGACCGGCTGTCGCCAGATCGGCAGCCGTGCCACGCGCAGCGCCGCGGTCCGGGCCCGGGCGCGCTCTGCCCGGATGCCCGAGGGGAGAGCCGCTGCGAGTGCCTTTCGGTTTCCCAGCTGGACTTGGGGCCAGCGTCTTGCATGGTCAGCGCGTGTTGACTTGCACCCCGCCGCCCATCCCCTCCGGCTCCCTGGTTCCTCAATCCCACCGGCCAGTGCTCCAGGCCAGCCTGGACGTGGACCAGGAAGAAGGCCTCGCGCTCCCATCGCAGGCTGTCTGTTGGGGGTGCTGTCCCTTTTGCAGATCTTGGGTTGCTGGGTGGCCCTCTGAAGGGGGTCAGGAAACGAAAATGTAACCCAAGTGGAGTGTCTGACTGTTGGGTCTCCCTCCCTAGCCTTCTGCAAGTTAAAAAGCCACACCCACCCGAAGGGTCAACTCCGCACCCTAGAGGTGCCCTGCACCTCTCTTGTCCTTGAACCTGGTAGGAATCTTGGGGCCCTCTGGAGGTCCCCCAAGTGGGCTGTGTTTTCTTTTAAAGACTGCAGGTTTCAAGGCGGGGAGAACCACTGAATTTAGCCTCGCCTCTTGTGTGTCTACAGGTAAAATGGAACTGCACGGGAAACCGATGGAAGTTGAGCACTCGGTCCCCAAACGGCAGAGGTAAGTTGATTTACCCTTTTCTTACCGCTTTGTAGGGAGAAAGCACTGAACACAGATGGAAATTAGGACCACTCTGGCTTACACGCTAGGACCACGGTTCAGCTTGCTGTTTTTTCTCTTGCATTTAAGTTTATGGCAGGTGTGTGTGCGCGCGTTGATAATTCTAGGAAGTAATCGAAGGCTTGTCTGCGGCTCCTGCTTCTGTGTTATTGCTGCTGTTATAAAAGCCTGTCAAGGAAGCTCTCGCAGCTACATGTTCTTGTCAGAGCAGGTCTAGTCGCTTTAACTGGAAGCCCGAATTTCAAAGGGCAAAACAGTCTTTGGGAACAGACCAGATTTAGGAGGCAGGACCAAGACGGATGTGGGGGTCTAGTTCGCTGTGGTGGGTGCTTCTTGGAGAGGAGGAACATAGTTGCCTTTGCCCTGGTTCACTCGCCAGCCAGCGGCCATTGGAATAGAGAGAGTGAATGCCGGGGTCCTGCAGCCTTTCAAACACTCCAAAGTTTTTGCAAACAGCGCCTTTGTTCAGCTGCTCCTGCCTTTGGTGTGTTTTTGCTTACAAATAACCACCAAGAGACGTGAAGGCTGGGAGATCTGTACTACTTCAGTGGGATTTCTCCGATAGAATCTGTAGCTGTCACTTTACAAAATATTTGCAGGCTGTTTTAACTACTGAAGCTTTATGGAGAAATGGCTCCTTTTTTTCCCCTGGCACAAGCAGTTTTGGACTCTAACTCTTAACTGAAAAGACTGAGGTTAGTCTTAAGCCCTTCTGGGTTTTGCAAGGTGGGGTTAGAGTTTCTGTCTTGCCCTTCTGTCGTCCCCCCCTCTCCCCCCCCAACCTGAACCAAACAATAAGTTTGAAGTTAATTCAAACCAGGGCTGTGTGTATCTGGTTAAGTATTTGTGAGCGTGTGCTCTGGAGGACAGAAGGGAATTGCCCTGGAGAGATGGAGGGCAAAGCGAATGCTATGTGACTGTTTTGAATGAAACTCCCCTGCCACATGAATCATGTCACATTCCTGGTTTCAAGAGTAAACTGGTGTGGATATTTGTAGATTTTTTTTTTTTAAGTACCTGCTTAATTTTCCTTAAGATAGATATTTGAGCTACTTGATTTAGTTCCAGTTAAGAAATTTTGGTAGGGGTCAAATTATTTCATATAGTAGAATGTAATTTTTTTTAATCTTCTAAAATAGATGTGGATGAAAAGTATTAAGTTGATCTTGGTTTTATAGGAATGAAAACAATTGAGGAATAAATCATGTGCCCTCAAGAAGTTTAGAGACCTACCCTGTGAATCACTGGCTTTGAAAAAAAATGAAACGGTACAAATGCTAGTTAGTTTCGTGTTTATCCAGTGTATCTTGGTTCTTGTTGGTTTTTTTTTTCCTCTTTGCTTGGGATCAATCCAGGGCTTCCTTTGTCAGGCAGGCAAGGACTCTACTACTTGGGCTACATCCCTAGTTGTTCTTCTTCTTTTTTTAGTCAATTGTTGAATTAAAAGTAAGCAAAAAAAATTTTTTTTTGTATTGTAGAAGAATGTTTGCTTAGTGTACTGGAAGCTTTGGGTCCCAGTACCAGAAAGGGCAAGTGACTGTAATCAAATGAGCCTTTTGGGAGTTAAAACATGAAATGTCTCTAGTTTTTCAGCTACAATTGATGTATTGACCTCCATTTGCTGTGCTCTCTGATTTTTCTTGTAGGAGTTTCTTTCTCTTCAGGTGTGGAGAATTAATTTAGGCACTTTGCAACAACTGCTGAATTTTTAAAACTTTGCTTAGCCTGAAAACAAGTTACTTGTTACTTTTGAATATGGAGGCTTCCTCCTTTGGGAAGCTAGCGAACAGAATTAGCAAGTGGAAGCAAATGTTTATTGGAAGCTTCTTCAGTCTATTAACAATGTAATAATAATGAACATTTCCAGCTTTTTTCCCCCACTACTAGAAGGCTTAGAATTTTAAATGCTGTATTGCTAACAGAGCAAAGTAAGCTGAGTACATTTTGTTTCTGACTTGAGAGCAATTGAATGCTCAGAATCCTTTACTGAAATGTCTTAAGTAGAGCCTTCTTTTTCTGACTGGGAAATTTACTGTTCATCTATATTATTATTCAGTTTTAACTGGACCTTGAAGTTGTGCAGTTTTCCTTATCTGGACTCTTCCATCATTTCCATGGGCTCTGGAAGCAGGCCAAGAAGTGACCTGGCAGCCACATGTTCACATACCTATGACAAGGTTAAGAGGTGGCTTTGGTGTGGATTACTTTGATAGTGAGTTGATTGTACAGCTCAGTCAGATCAGTAGATTGCCAAGGTAGCCTGCTGAACTTTGAGATAGTTTGTTGTGCTTAGCTATCATTTTCCACCATTATGTGGGTATCTGGGGCAGGCATGCCCACTTGTAGGGTAGTGAGTGACCTTTATACCTATTTGCAAGGCATGTTGGGAAGCGGGTGCTGGGGAATGCTTCTGGCAGCATTCTGAGATGGATGAACAGGGGAGCAGACACAGAGGTGATTGGATGCTTTGCAGGCTAGCCTAGCTCTCAGTGCAAGCTGAGCTGGGCGGGACCCTTTCAGGAAGGGGTATTGTTGAGCTTGGTTCAAACCAAGCTTAGTTCCCCATTACTGAAGTCTCAAGGGAATGTGGAAGGAATGCGGCTTTTCTGCATTCAGATGCTCCTCTGTTGTAGATTACAGCAGCAGAGCACACAGGGCCTGAGGATGCCTATTTCCAGAAGAGAGGATTGCTTTGGACTCTGAGATGATGTTACACCCTCAGTCCCAAATTCAGAGGATACTGCTTAGGAAGACTTGATAGCTTCCAGATCAGAACTTTTTTTTTCTCCTCTCGAACATGAGGTGAGTGAGGAAATAGTTTTACCTAGGAAGGACTGTAGAAGAGAGTGGTTCTGTGTAGAAGACACGCTGGTGTCTGTGGGGCTTTTGAACGCCCCTGTGTGCTTAGATAAATGGCACTGCTGCCCTGTTTTTGTTATGTTGTGGGCACGGGAGAGGGGATGGCAAAGTTCCTGACGCTGCAGAACTGAGACATGGTGGTTTCAGTTAAATTTCCATGCCTTTCAGA
>PVIH01002685.1:37768-90521 GCA_004025045.1 Sigmodon hispidus
TTTTTTTTTTTTTTTTTTTTTTTTTTTTTTTTTTTTTTTTTTTTTTTTTTTTTTTTTTTTTTTTTTTTTTTTTTTTTTTTTTTAAACTATATTTATTTATTTGCGTTGGTGTTTGCCTGGAACTGGAACTACAGACAGTTGTTAGCTGCCATGTGGGTGCTGGGAATCGAACCCGGTTCCTCTGGAAGAACAGCCGGTGCTCTTAACCGGTGAGCCATCTCTCCAGCCCCCAGTCAGTGCTCTTAACCTCTGAGCCACCTCTCCAGCCCCGTCCTTGGTTTTCTTAAGATAAAGGGAGCAGCTTACTCTGATACTGGAATCTTGGGCTCATGCTATCAGTTGAGTAGAACATTACAGAAATTTCTGGGGCTTCATCCCATTGTAAGCGGCTATTTAAAAGCTAGCATGTTGCTTCAGTGGCTGTTTAGTGGATGAGATAGCCAATGCAGCCTACCTATTAGCCTGGGGCATGGTAACTTCAGACTGTGGTCGAGCTTCAGAGTCTTAGGATGGCAAAAGCTGTTTTAAACGCTGATTATTTAAACACAGGTATAGTTCTTCCTTAGCCGAGGCTCACTTTTGGATTGTGGAATTTCTTATACATGCAGATACTTGAGGTTTAATGTTAAGGAACTTGGCTGGGAAAGAATTTTGAGCAAAGTTATCTTTTGAGCATATAACTTGATATTGCCAGCGTGTGACTATTTGGTTGTGGCTGGGGTTTTTTTTTTTTTTTTTTTGTTTTTTTTTTTTAATTTCCTATTTGCTCAATACAGTTAGGAAGAATTTGTGAGATTTCTTACTTTGGCTGTAATAAAATTTTTAGAACGGACATGCTGAGTTGCTTTGACCATGTCTTGTTTACAGCAGCCTCAAGGAAGATGTTACTGAAATATGACATCTAATTTGTTCCGAGGTTCTGCCACTTTCCTGGAAGCAAAGGAGTTCGCAGATAGGCTTACAATTTAAAAATATCTCTGGAATCATAGAGATCTGATGTTTTCTCTCTGAGGGGCTTGATTGAAAATTTCTGTGTTACAGTAGCTTAGCTCTCCGCCTTTTCCTGTGTACCACTTTCAGGCAGTCATTGAGTGGAAAATCATCTTTGCCGTGCTTTGAAATCTTTTGTGAGCCCTGCACTGTGCTGTGTTGTCACAGGACTGGGATCTTGAAGTAAAGTGAACTGGAACCACCTCCATCTTTGGGAGGGACTCTCTTGCAGCTGTCCTTTGTTGCATCCAGGAAGCAGCTTTCATAGCAATAACTAATTTTTGAAAGGTATGAATTATCCATTCACTTACTCTGGCAGTTGGTTTGGTCCGGGAGGAAGGAGAGGCGGAAAGATGGCCTAGCTGTTCTATTTTTAGCTCTGTTTCCTTTATTGACTGTTGCCTCTGATTCAAGCTTCCAGAGTCACAAGACAGGAGGTGGCACTGTGGTAGCAGTGACCAGAGGGTTGGCATTCTGAGTTGGGATTTCTGCCCCACACATCTCGTGTTTACAAGTGGCTTATACCGACCGCCAGAATTTGCTTGAAGGCTGATGGTAGGCATATTTTGGAGAGCTCTATTAAAATTGAGGGTGTAATTTATCATGACCTGAAGTCCTGTCTGGTAAATGCTTAGTATTGGTGAATAAATAGTAGCAAATATTAACATGGTGGGTATGTGGATTTTGTTGTGTGTGAGGAACATACTGCATGCAACAACTGTACATGTTTTAGAGAAGTTTTAGAGAATTATTCTGAGATCATTTAGCTTGATAAAAAAATAGTTTGAATTTCTTTAAAAAAAAAAAACTGTAGTAATATTGAGAAAGAACCAAGTGTCGTGTTTTTCTTTTTCTTTTGAAACTAGATCTTATGTACAACACAGGCTTACCCAGGCTGGCCACAGGCTTTTAGTTCTCCTGCCCTGGGCTCCTGGGGGCCGAGATGACTAGAGTGTATTACCACACATCAGACCTGAGGCTCTTAGAATAACTGACTTTGTCATCAAGTGTCTAAGGAGTAGAGTCTGGTGCAGCTATGGTATTGTACATTCTGTTCTGCAAACTATAGAAAAACTTACTGGTTCAAAGAACCTTTGTGGGGAGACCAGCTATTTCTCAGACTGGTCCCAAATTGTCTATATAGCAGAGAACGATTCCAATTTCCTGATCCTTCTACTTCTGTCTTCTGAATGCTGGTTATAGCATCTACTACCATGCCCTGTGTGTGCCGAGGGCTGAACCTGCAGCTTTGTGCATTCGAGTCGGCAAGGAGTCACTAACAGGTGTGCTGTATCCCCAGCCTTTTTTACTTGCTTCTTTTTGAGATAGGATCTCGATATGTAATGCAGGCTCACTTGGAGAGCCTTTTGCTTCACCCTCCGGAGGTCTTTGCTCACAGGTGTACCCTCAACACTCAGCACAGCTTGCTGCTTCTTGTGTTTCTATGGGTCTGTTAGGTGGTTGGTTTTGTCCACATGATATCATTTGGGTGATTTACTAAAGCTGGATTAGACAGTCCTAGAGGAGCACTCCCATAGCTGGCCCCCAGGTGCTTACCCTTGTAAGAGCTTTCTCCAGGTGCTGTCCCGTTCATTTAGTAGCTAAAGTGTGGTCCCCACCCCACTGACACATTGTTATCTCTGTGCCAACCCTTTAATTAAGGCAATTCACCCAGCCAGACTAGATGCAAGAAAGATAAGGCTACTGTCTGTGTTTGTAGATGATAGAGTTGTGTGCATGATCATCAAGGGAAGAGTTGATGAATGGTGGTCATCTTTATTGTCTTGCTGCTGGAGATTGCAGCCTAGGAAGTAATCTCCCAGGCCTTTGGGTTCTTTTTGGACAGGGTCTTTACATGTAGCCCAAAGCTGGCTTTGAAACTGTTGTGTAACCTAGGATTATCTTGACTTTTCATGTATATTTGGGCGATTCTTTGAAATTGATGCTATTTCTGCTAAAAGGGGTCATTGGCCTCAAATACTTAAAACATAAAATATTTGAATATTGGAACAAAGGTGTAACTTAGTGGTAGTTTATCTATCATATACAAGGCCAGGGTTCAATTTCCAGTACTGAAAATGTTTTTTATTACTTTTATCAATGGAAATGGAGAGCTAGTCTCTGCTCTTACTTCCTTGGAAGAGGTGAATTGGTATCCGCAGAGGCTCTGTAATTCCTAAGCAGCCACAGGATCTGCTGATGAATTAGATGATAGAGCTGAGAATCAAGGATGACAGATGTTCTGGTCAGAGCAACAGAGTGCAATGGTGGCATTCACCAAAAGGGGACATTATTAGTGAAGGGACAGATTCTGGGGTGGGAGGTAGAACTTTACTTTTGGCAAGTTTCTAGTACTTAGAAAGACAAAAGAGGACTGGAGAGATGGCTCAGCGGTTAAGAGCACTGACTGCTCTTCCGGAGGGCCTGAGTTCGATTCCCAGCATCCACATGGTGGCTAACAACTGTCCGTAATTCTAAGATCTGACACCCTTACACAGTTATACATGCAGGCAAAATACCAATTCACATAAAATAAAAAGAAAAAAGAGAGATACAAAAGAAATGGAGGGAGTTGTTAAATACTTTAGTCTGGAGTTCAAAGGAATGTAGAGATGAAAAATTGGGAGATTTATTAGATATGTTCACCAACACAATAAAAGTAATTTGGTAAGACAATTTCTTTCTGTAAAAAGCATGTGCTAAAGGGGCTGGAGAGAGGTGTCAGTGTTTCATAGCACTGACTCCTCTTCCAGATGATCCACGTTCTGTTTCTAGCACACACATGGCAGCTTACAACTGTCTGTAACTTCAGTCCCAGTGGATATGCCTTCTCCTGACCTCTACAGGTATCATGCATATATACAGGTAAAAACCCTCATACACATGAGATAAAAGTAAATAAAGGAGTGGGAAAAAGGAGTCTGTGTCTAGTCAGTAGGAATGGCTGAGAAGAAATGGCCTTTATTTTATCCTTCGTGTAGGTGGGAACTGTGTCACGTCATTGGTATAGTTTGGTCTCACAGTCTGATACGACTGGCCAATCAGCAAATAAGAGAAGGGAGATGGGGTTCAGGGGTCTTTTAGTTTTTTGGTGTTGGATTTTTGAGACAAGGTTTCTCTGTGTAGCTCTGGCTTTCCCTAAGACCTGGGACTCAATCTGTAGACCAGGCTGGCCTCAAACTCTTGAGATCTACCTGCTTCTGCCTCCCGAGTGTGATTAAAGGCATTTGCCACCACACCCAGCTTTCAGAGGTCCTCATTAGGCTTAGTGCCTTTAATAGAAAAACACGTTTTCTTCACAATGGTCAGGTAGAAAGAATGTTTTGAGGAAAAATAAAATAGACTGTGCAAAAGGAGGGGACAGTCACCTGTGTTGGGTACTACTGAGGAGTTTTGTGATATAGATAAATTCATGAGGAGGACGATGTTAAATATCAGCCTTTCGAGCTGAAGAGATACTCAGCAATTAAATGCAGTTGCTGTTCCCAGCATTCACACGTGGCTCACGACCATGACCATTCATAATTCCATCACCCCATTCTGACCTATAGGCACCAGTCACCCACATGATGCACATAGACACATGTAGGTAAAACACTCATAAATAAAACTGAAAACAAAACTTTTAAAGACTTATGTAAGATGGTATGAGTTACCATATGAGCCATCTCTTTGGCCCAAAATAAATCCCCCCCACCTCTGAGATGGTCTCTCTGGGTAGCTCTGGCTGTCCTGGAACTCACTAGGTAGACCTGTGTAGAGATCACCTGCCTCCACCTCCAGAGTGCTGGAATTAAAGGTATCAATACCATACCTGTTTAACCAAAATAAATAAATCTTTAAGAAAAACAAACAACTAGATGGACTTCCTGGCACTGCTGGAATAATGCCTTTCTTCCATATTTTATTTTATTTATTTATTTATTTATTTATTTATTTATTTATTTATTTTTTTAAAACTTTATTTATTTATTTGCCTTGGTGTTTGCCTGGAACTGGAACTACAGACAGTTGTTAGCTGCCATGTGGGTGCTGGGAATCGAACCCGGGTCCTCTGGAAGAGCAGACGGTGCTCTTAACCGCTGAGCCATCTCTCCAGCCCCTCCATATTTTATTTATTAGGTTCTTGAGTTGTCTTCCTACTTTCTAGAAACATTTATGAATTTGTTTTTTTTTTTTTTTTTAGTTATAAGATGGGTCTTTTATTGAAATATTTTCTTCTGTTGCTTCTTAACTAGCCGGGCATTCCACCACACCACTGTTGATGTCGTCAATGATGTCATGAGGGGGCGGCCATCCACATTGTAGCCCACAGACTGTGCAGTACCCAGGATCTCTTTAATAGTTCCAGACAGTTCTCTGGCTAAAGACCGGTGTCGCATCTGAGGGCAATGTTGACAATCTCATCAAATGTGATGTTTCCACTGTGTTTGATGTTCTTCTGCTTCTTTCTGTCTCTTGGTGGCTCCTCAAGGGCTTTGATGATCAGGGCAGAGGCTGAGGGCACCACTTCAATCTGGGCCTGTCTGTTCTGGATGGTCCAGTCACCGGTTGCCTTGGCAATATCATCACCAACCTTTTTTGGAGACAGACCCAGGGGGCTGATCTTGGGGGCCAAGGCAGATGTGGCACGGACCTTACCATCGGTGCACCTCAAGTACACGAATTGGGGTCGAACTTGGGGGGCATGGTGGAGGCGGCTGAGTTTATTGTTTCTAACCTATTAAAGCTGGAAGAACCCTAACTCCAGGAGATCATCTTGCTGAACAAACAAGACCTGTTTGTGACATTGGCCAGAATCCATTGCCCCATGTATTTCAGCATTTCTGGTGGCTGTGAGCTCAGTTTCTTAGATAAATCTTACTGCTTTTTATTATCATACATTTGAGAACTCCTCCAGATGCTATCTTAGGTTGCAAAAGAGAGGTCAAGTTCAGATCTTCTGTAGGGCATAATGATTTGACAAGCAGAGGTTGAAACTGTTGGTGAAGCCACTATGGATAGCATAGGTTAGAATTTTATTTATTTTTATATATATGTATAAAATTTATATAAAATATAAATTTTATACATATATAAATATATGTATATTTATATAAAAATAAATAAAATATATATATACAGTCTTTAGATTTTACTGTCAAGAGTTTTATTCTGAATCTCAAATTTACCCCAAACCATCATTGCCATATAGCTCTGTTATAAGCAATTGTATTAAGTCCTCAAAGCAGCAGTGAAAGCCAGGAGGCCCCATACCTCCAGCTCAGGAGAAGCATAATTGGCCACACCCACTTAGCAATAAATCTGCCTTGGGCTATTCAGAAAGTGTCAGTCGCAGTCCTGACAATGAGCAGTGGATGCTACACATCTATATCTCAGCATCGTGCTGTCCTAAGGTTGTAGGAGGAGCTCTTCACAGCTTGGCTTTGCCCGGCTGAAGCTGAAGGCTTTGTAGTTTCATTGCCAGAGCCATGTTACCAGCAATTTTCAGTTTACCTTGGAGGCCGACTGAGGATTCATTTTACCAGTCATCAAAGTCAGCAAATCTGAGTTCGCCATGGTGATTGTGCAGTCAGCCTTCTTGTCTGAATTGAGAAGCACCGATCCTTTGCCTTTTACATCCACCACCCAAGTGGCTTCTTTGCCCCCAGGGCCATCCTTGACTTTGAAGACAAAAATGCCACCAATTTTCTTCACTGTTCCCCTTCTTCTCAATCTCCTAAAAGACAAGATTTGCCTTAAATCCATCTGCAGAGTTGGTGAGCACAGTGTCAATCAGGTGTGCCCTGAAGGAGCTGGCAGCTTTGGGAAAACCCATCCTGTAGTCGCATAGGTTAGTTTTAATAATAAAGTCAGTGTCTCACTCTGTTGCTCAGGCTGGCCTAGAACTTAAAATTCTAAAGGCTCTAAATTTAAAGCCTCCCCTACTGCTGGGGTTACAGATGTATCACCACACCTAGCTTGTTAAAACACTTGAATCATTTGGTTATTTTTGGATGCTGGGAGAAATTAAGCATTCTTTTTATTTTACTCATAAAACTCATATCACTTTTGAAAGTGCCTAAATTCCTCCTTGGTTTTGCTTCCTTAAAAGTCCTATTGTAGGGGCTGGAGAGATGGCTCAGCGGTTAAGAGCACCGTCTGTTCTTCCAGAGGACCCGGGTTCGATTCCCAGCACCCACATGGCAGCTAACAACTGTCTGTAGTTCCAGTTCCAGGCAAACACCAAGGCAAATAAATAAATAAAATAATAAAATAAAAAAGTGTTTAAAAAAAAAAAAAAAAAAAAAAAAAAGTCCTATTGTAGATGAGAGAAGGCTCCTGAGGTGTGTGTTCTGCCTTTGATGGTTGCCTTACCTGCTGGAATGAAGTGCTTCCTTGCTCAGCTCAGCTGATATTGAGGGATTTGGCTTCTTGTCAAGACTTGTGTTTGTCTGCGTAAGTTCTTTGATCAGTAAGATGCTGTTTGGGGCTTAAGAGCAGGCTCAGCAGTTAAAAGGTTAAGAGCAGACACCACTCTTCCCAAGGACCAGAATTGAATTCTCAGCTCCCTCTCATAACCTCCTGAAACTCCAGCCCCAGAGAATCTGATTTCTCCTGTCTCCACTGGCGCACGCGCACACAGACACACACACTAAAAATCTTTTTTTTTTTTTTTTTTTTTTTTAAGTTCTACTTTCTCAGTATATTAGATGCTTACTGTTCCAGGGAGGAAAATTAAAGAGACAACAGCAAATTCTTCTGTGGTCCTAGTTGCTTTACTCAAGGATTCTCCAAAGAGCTGTGGGTGAGAAGACCAGCCAACAGTCCTGCTGCTGGCCCCGTTGCCCGGCCCAGCCTGACTTCACTCTCCCCATTAAGTTGCCCAAATCCTCAAGTGGCTTACTTGAGGATTTACAGCAGCCCTATCGTGTTTGTGGGGACAAGTCAGGGCAGAGACATCTGGTTTCTTGCTGTTTCTGAAATTTGGAAGTCTTTGAAGGATTGACTTATTACAGTCTTCCTTTATGAAAGGCAGCTCAAAGTAGTGAGGATCATGGTTTATTACAAAGTGAAAACTTTCAGGGATTCTTGTTTTGTTTTGTTTTTGGAGACCGGGTCTCATGGAGCCAAGGCTGGCCATGGATGCCTGGTACTGGCACCACACTCAGCTCAGATGTCCGTCTTAAGGAGGAAACCAAAGCCTGGTATGGTGGTTCATGCCTTTGATTCCAGCAGAGACAGGTGGATCCCTGAGTTCTAGGATAGCCTGGTCTAGAAGGCAAGTTCCAGGACAGCTAGGCTACAAAGAGAAACCCTGTCTCCAAAAACCAAAATAACAACAAAAATCCAAGTGTGGTGATATATTTTATAAATCAGTTTAGCTTTGATACATTTTTTAGCAGCTTCATTTAACTCTGAATGAGTTGTGGATGTGGTGGGGGTGGTAGCAGTAGAGAGCAAGGGTAGGGTATATGGAGGAGCCCCAGCCTTTCCCCTTGGGTGTCACTCCAGGAACACGTCCAGGTTTGTTTGGAAGGTCCCTGCTTTGCTGAGGGAAGTCTCTTTAATTCCTACATTGTTGAGGGGAGTCTTTACCTATGTGTCCATGGAGAACTGAAGAGCCTATAGTGACTATAGAGTAGTCTTAAAGATGTGGGGTATGAGACCTTTTTTTGCTTTGGGTTTAATTCTAATTCCAACTAATAAAGGAGCATAGTCGTACTTTCTTTTTTTTTTAAATAAAGATTATTATTGTGTGTGTGTGTGTGAGTGTTTAAGTATGAATGTTTTGCTTGCATACATGTATGTGTGCCATATGTGTGCCTTGTGCTCTCAGAGACCAGAAAAGGGCGTTGGACTCCCTGAATCTAGAGTTAGAGCCACTTGTGAAGCTGGGGACTGAACCTGGGTCTCCTGAAAGAGCAGCATGTGCTCTGAACCTACCACTCTAGCTCTGGTGTGCTAGTGTTTAAGGATGAGGGAATTGAGGCAGGAGAGGGTTTCTTCCATGGCTCCTATAGGCTCCGATGGGACTGTGTTTTATGTGAAGCATAGACATTCTTTCACTCAGTAGTTATAACAGTGGCAGCAGCTGTATTTTGGCGTCTGGAAAGTCAGATGGGAAAACTAGATGAAAGTAGATTGGATTCGGAGGTGATGGCAAATGTGGAAGGGTTTTGTTCTGATTCTTAACTTCTCATTTAAGTAGAAATCTGTGCATCTGGGTGGGAGGTGAGGCCAGCGTGGGCTACATGATGATATCCTGTCTGAAAGTAAACTTTTTCATTCTCTCTTTCCTCCCTTTTTCTCTTCTTCCTCTTCTTCTTCTCGTTTTTTGTTTGTTTGTCTGTTTGTTTGTTTGTGCTACAGGCTGGCCTTGAACATTTGTCTGATCTCCCTCGGACTTGTGAATATTCAGCATTGAGAATGTAGGCATGTAACCTGTCTGGGTGTTTAGTTTATAGTGAGCATGTGTTAGTATTTTTTTTTATTACAGTTTGATATAGATATAATAGACTAAGTATTGAACATGTGAACTTTACTTTTTTGGTGTACATTTAAATCAACTTAAAACATGGAGGTGAGAGTTCGGGGCAGAGGGATGGCAAAATGATTGAGAGTACTTGCTGCTCTTCCAGAAGGCCTGGGTTCTATTCTCAGCACCCACATGGCAACTAACAATCATTTTGTGACTTCAGTTTAGGGACTCAGTGCCCTCTCCTGGCTTCCAAGGGCACCATGCATGCATATAGCAAACAGACCTTCATGTAGACAAAACACTCATACATATAACATAAAAATCAAAACCTTTTTATTTAGACCCAGTAACAATACATAAGGGCTTATGAAGTGGCTCAGTGGCTGAAGTCACTAGGGTTGTCATCCAGCCTTGTGGCCCAAGTTTGATCAGGAACCATTTGATGGAGGGAGAGAACAGACTTCTGTAGGTTGTTCCCTGACTGCCGCATACACCATGCTTGGAAATAAACAAAAAAAGGTAAAATAAAAGACCTTTTCTTTTCATTTTCTTCCTTCCTCTCTTTTCTTCCCTTTTGGATTTATTTTCAGAGAGGCATAGTAGAAATGCCTTTGATTCCAGTGCTCAGCAGAGACCACTGGATCTCTGAATTCAAGGCCATCTTGATCTACATAGTGAGTTCTGGGCCAGACTGGCCTTCATAGTGAGTGAGACTTTGTCTCAAAAAATATAAAATATTCTTATATTTAAGAGTGTGTGTGTGTGAGTGCGCGTGCGCACATTGGGTATATATATGTATATGTGAGTGCTAGACTTCTCTCAGGTCAGGAGGTGGCAGATTCTCTGGAGCTGCAGTAACAGGTAGATATGAAGCATCTAATATGAGCTGGAGCTCAGTGTTTTGACTCTCAGCCTGCTCCAGGAAGGAGTTCCTGGTCTTTGTCCCCTGTGCACTGGGATTACAGGCAGATGGCCATGCCCACCCAACACCTTCCATAGGCTCTGGGCTTTCACACTCTGGTTCTCATGTCTATGCAGTTATTTCATCCACAGATCCTAGCTCTATCCCCTTCATAAACACTTAAAATATATTATATGTATTTATGATATTTCCAAGACAGGGTTTCTCTGTGTAGCCCTGGCTGTCCTGAAACTCACTATATGGACCAGGTTGGCCTTGAAGTCAGAGATCTGCCTGTCTCTACCTCCTGAGTTCTGGGAATGAAGGAATGTACCACCACTATCCAGCTATAAAAAAACTGTTTATAATAAGATTTTATCTAGTGCTTTTACTATATGTTTCAAAGACTTAAGTGTGGAGTGGATAGATTTAACCATTCATTAGCTGGCTGTGTTGTGAAGTATATTTATGCAATAATTTAACTTTTTTTTCCCATGATAACATTAGTTAAATAGTCTTACATATGCATTATTGAACTCTCCAAAAGTTGTTGCAAACTCAAGACTTCCTTTGTAGTCTTGAGGCAACCACTACTGCACCCATGGCCCAGAAAATATATCTGTATCTATATCCATATCTATATCTTACTGTATATCTCAGTCTGGTCTCCAACATTCTAACTCCTAGCCTTAATCTGCTGAGAGCTGGGATATAGTTATATACTACCATACCTGTTTTTAGTCTGGACATTTTTATTTTTATTTATTTTAAATTAATTTATTTTTATTTTATGTGCATTGGTATTTTGCCTGCATGTATGTCTGTGTGAGAGTGTCAGATCTCCTGGACTGAGTTACAGATTCCACAAATTGCCATGTGGGTGCTTGGAATTGAACTCTGATCCTCTGGAAGAACAGGCAATGAATGCTCTTAACTGCTGAGCCATCTCTCCAACCCCCATAGTGTGGAAAATTCTGTAACACAAATTTTTAGATCAGGGATTGCTATATCATAAATATTTATTTAGCTGGGTGTGGTGATGTATGCCTGAAACCTGGCATTTGGGAGCCTGAGACAGGCAAATTTCTGTTTCAGACCAACTAGGGTTACACGGTGAGACTCTGGCTCAAACAAAATAAAGTAAGACAAAACCCAAAAAGCAAAAACAAAAATTTAAAAACTTAAATGTGATGGAGGGTAGAACTGTGAAATTTCCGTTATTGATAGGATTAATCATAGGCTGACAACAAAGGAGCCTCTTGTGATGATATGCAGTGGGACAGAGTCAGGGGCTGCTGCATGGCTGCAGTGGGACAGAGTCAGGGGCTGCTGCATGGCTGCAGTGGGACAGAGTCAGGGGCTGCTGCATGGCTGCAGTGGAACAGAGTCAGGGGCTGCTGCATGGCTGCAGTGGGACAGAGTCAGGGGCTGCTGCATGGCTGCAGTGGGACAGAGTCAGGGGCTGCTGCATGGCTGCAGTGAGACAGTCAGGAGCTGCTGCATGGCTGCAGTGAGACAGAGTCAGGGGCTGCTGCATGGCTGCAGTGAGACAGAGTCAGGGGCTGCTGCATGGCTGCAGTGAGACAGAGTCAGGGGCTGCTGCATGGCTGCAGTGGGACAGAGTCAGGACCTGCTGCATGGTTGCAGTGGGACAGAGTCAGGGGCTGCTGCATGGTTGCAGTGGGACAGAGTCAGGAGCTGCTGTATGGTTGCAGTGGGACAGAGTCAGGGGCTGCTGCATGGCTGCAGTGAGACAGAGTCAGGGGCTGCTGCATGGTTGCAGTGAGACAGAGTCCTCACTCTCATAAGCTGCTTCTCCTTCCATTTTTGTCCTTTGTATATGTAAAAAAGAAAACCCTATGAAATTAAGTCTGGTAAATTATCCCTCATGTGTCTGAGGGTTTTTTGTTGTTGTTTTGTTTTTTGTTTTAATAACTAGCACCCTGAAGTTTTTTCTTGCCTTGGAAAGAATCAATAGCTCCTTCCTATAGTGGGAACCGTATTGAATCATCTCCCAAGGGGGAGAAGGTGTTGTTTCTATTCCACTAACTTCCACTTTTTTATGTTACGTTTCCTGTGATACAACTGTCTCACCAGCCACTTCTCAGCTCACCTGACTTTGGACCTCTACAGTGTATTTGTATAGTTCAATTTGTAATTCTATTTGTGTATTTAAAAAAAACAGTCTTACATGTTAAAGTAAAACCCAAGGATTCCTTGAAACAGTAAAAAAGAAGGTAGTATCCAGCTGGGTGGATAATGAATAAACAGCTGAGTTAGAAGAGACCTTGACCCTCGATGTTGTTAAATCTGGGAAGTGATTGAATTGCCCCTAGAGACTCCCAAATGTTTATTTTAATTTAACTTAATTAACTTAGTTTATTTTTGAGATGGGGAGGTCTTGGCTATGTTGCCCAGGCTGGCCTCAACTTGTCGGGCTCAGTGGATCCACAGAGCTCAGCCTCCTGAGTAGCTGGGGCTATAGGTTTGCACTATTGTGCTCAACTGCAGTTTTAAAAAAATCTTATTTGTAATAATAATTATTTTTTGTAAATATGTGTATGGATATTTTGCCTGTGTTTGTGTCTACATTACGTGCATGCCTGTTGCCCAAGGAGACAGGAAGAAGGCTTCAAATTCTTGAGACTGGAGTTACAGATGATTTTGAGCCACCATGTGGGTGTATTGGGAATTGAACATGGGTTCCCTGGAAGAACAGAAAGGGCTCTTAATCACTGAGCCATCTCTCTAGCCCCTATTTTTATTTTTTAAAATATACTTTTAAATTTATGTATATATGTGTGTTGAGTATAGTCAGTGTGTGTTGAGGTACCCACAGAGGGCAGAAGGGGGTGTTGATTTCCAGCAACTGCAGGTTACGGATGTTGTGAGGCTCCTGATATAGGTGCTAGGGATTAAACCCGGTCCTCTGAAGAGCAGCAGTCCTCTGAAGAGGTGTTTTTATTTCTACATTGTGTGTATATAATATTGTGTCTCCTGTTTCTCTTTGTGTGTGTGTGTGTGTGTGTGTGTGTGTGTGTGTTTATGTATGTGGACAGGGTGCTGGGATAGAGTCACACTGTGTAACCCATAATGGCTTTGAACTGAGGCAAAGCCCAAAGTATGCCACCATGCCTGTGGCTTTTTTTTTTTTTTTTAAGGAAATGAATTGTTTTAGCCACACACAGATGAAACAACTGCACAATGGTTGGTTCTGTTTTAGTTTCTTGTGTTAGAGAGAAGAGGACATCGTTACCTGAAGAGAGGTACCTATGATACAGCCACCCTCAGTTTGTTCTAGCTAAATTGCTTGGGGGATGTTTGTTTATAATATTTTTTTAAGATTTTTTTGTTTGTTTGTTTGTTTTGAGACAGGGTTTCTCTGTGTAGCCCTCTCCTGGTACTTGCTCTGTAAACCAGAGCTGACCTTGAACTCAGAGGTCCACCTGCCTCTGCTTCCCAAGTGCTAGGATTAAAGGTATTATAGACACCACCATCCTGCTCAAGATTTAATTTTATTATTTCTAGTTACATGTAGGTGTGTGTCTGCATATGTGTATGTGCAAGTGAATATAGATGACTATGGAGATCAGATGCTTCAGATCCCCTGGACCTGGAGTTAGAAACAGCCGTGTGCTTTCTCACTGGTGTTGGTAACTGAACTTAGGTCCCCTGGAAGAGCAGCAGGTGCCCCAACCACTGAGCTATCTCTCCAGCCCCTAGTTTTTATTTAGTACCTTTAGTGGTTTATTGTCAAAATGCTCTTGAAAGTAGACTGACACAGCCAGGTGTGGCGGCACATGACTTTAGTCCCAGCACTCGGAAAGCAGAGGCAGGTGGATCTCTGTGAGTTTGAGGCCAGCCTGGTCTATAGAGCAAGAGTTCCCAGGACAACCGGGGCTGTTAACATAAAGAAACCCTGGGGGGAGTTGGGGGGGTTGTATCAGGTGCCTTAGGACCCAAGAGAGGGTTGGGAAGTGCAGCAGAAAGTGCCCAGCCAGGGATGAAGAGGCAAGAAGGGACGGCAGGGCCAAGGCGTTTAAGTGTGCAATATTCTGGTGGGGTGGAGGTGAGGGTGAGGTAGGGTGACAAACTACAAACTGTTCAGGATTAAAAAGGCTCAGGTGTGAGGAGGAGGACCTTGATTTGGGCTTGGAAGGGGGTGGGTCTGTGGTGTCTCTGGGAGTGACTTCATATGTGTAACTTCAGGGGCTCTCAGTTGATGCTGTTTGGTTGTTGGCAGTTTGGGATTATTGTGAAAGGCTTGGTGTCTGGTTCAGTTTTGGGCTCTGTTTCCTAAGAGCCTGGTGAACTGCTTTTGAATTTTTAATGCTTCATGGGAATGGCTGTGCCCTGTAGCATTCCATGACTTCCAGAGCCATTCTAGAGTAACCTCCTGATAGGGTAATTAAAGTAAGGTATGATTAGGGCAACCAAGCCTGTAATAAGGATGACTGTGTTCATGTTATTAACATTGGTTATGGCAAGACAATTGTCAATGCTGATGATTGAAGCTCCTGATATTATTTGATGTAATAAGCTTTTTTTTTTTTTTTTTTTTTTTAAAAAAAAAACTTTATTTATTTACTTATTTATTTGCCTTGGTGTTTGCCTGGAACTGGAACTACAGACAGTTGTTAGCTGCCATGTGGGTGCTGGGAATCGAACCCGGGTCCTCTGGAAGAGCAGGCGGTGCTCTTAACCGCTGAGCCATCTCTCCAGCCCCTGTAATAAGCTTTTAAAGAAAAACATGACTGGTCCTTTTATGTCTACGGTCTTCTAACAGTGAAGTTAGGGAGCACAGCTCAGGGCAGGGAGGAGGCCAGGTCACCTTGATTGGAGCTGCACAAACCACTGCTGGGAACCCTTGCTGGCAGCTCTGTGGTCCTCGTCAGACTGATGGAATTTTCTCTCCTCTTTTTACTAATCTGCTCTCTATAAAAAGGGGTGTTTAGCAGTCAGTGATGCCTGTAGAGGACTTCTTGGATTAAGGGACATCTACTTGGAGTTGGTGCAATAATGCTTGTGCATTTACCACATGGCAATAGAGAAGGATCCCTGTACAATGCCCTTGTTTAGGTTTTGGATATGCACAGAGACACAGGATGTTTTAATTTGTTTTGTAGAATATTGGTTATGCATAGGGAAGCATAAGAAGCTGTACTTTATATCCAGATACATAGATTTTTTTTTTTGAATTCTCAAAACAGTTAGTTTTGAAATTATTCTGAGAGATCATAAAGGAATCCAGATAAATGGTAAAAAGTAGGGGTTCTGAGGAGCATATCTATCTGGAACGCTGTCTGCACAACAGACACCTAATCTTATTCCTCAGGAAATACCAGTTATAGTAGTATTTTCTCTCTTACCACCTTGGAGAAGAAGGAGTAAGATTAAGTATCTGGTGCTGGCAGGAGTGTGGAGGAAGTGATGCTCATCCAGCCGGAGAGCATGCTGGCAGACGGCTGGCATGCGCTGTATTTGGCAGTACAGGTTGTATCTGTTACCTAAAATGCTTAGGACCAGAAGAATATCAAGTTTGGGATTTTGGGGATTTGGAAATATTTATATGAACTTCTGAGCATTTCTAATCTGAAAATTCCAAAACAATGATCTCAAAAGTCAAAAAACCCCAACAACCCTCCCCAAAAAAACCCTAACAAAACAACAACAAAAAAAACCCTTTAGATTTGAGGAGTTTCAAAAATTTTGGACAAGAGCAGAAAGCAGCCAAATTCTTTGCCAAAATATAACAGGAGTGCCCAGCCAGCTGCTAATGTTCTCTGAGGTGGCTGAAGGGACGTCAGGGGCCAAGGCGTTTCGGCACTGCCGTCTCCCAGACTCCTACTGGAATGGCCCATTAAGCTTAGAGTTTAACTGCTTTTCTAATTTAAAGTCTCCAAATCTTCCATATTGTGCCAACAAGCATCATGATCAGGCCTGTAACAGCGGTACCCAGTCTTGGTACCAGTTTCTTTCTTCATTACAGTTCTGTTGCAGTGAGAAAACATGACCATGTGCTGGATAGTTTTATGTCAACTGGACACACGCTAGAGTTATGCAGAAGGAGGAAACCTCCATTGAGAAAATGCCTCCATAATACCCAACTGTAAGCAAGCTTATAGGGCATTTTTTTTAGTGATTGATGGCAGAGGGCTCATCTCATTGTGGGTGGAGACACTTGTGGGCTGATGGTCCAGGGTTCTGTAAGAAAGCAAGCCAGTAAGCAGCGCTTCTCTGTGGCCTCTGCATCAGGTCCTGCCTCCAGGTTCCTACTCTGCTCAGTGATAAACTTCTTTCCTTCACTGATGGATTGTGATGTAGAAGTATGAGCCAAATAAATCCTTTCTTCCCCAACTTGCTTTTGTCATGGTGTTTCACTGCAGCAATAGAAACTATAAGACAGCACCTTATAGAAAAAACAGCATTTAATTGGGGGATTTCAGTTTCAGAGGGATTTATCTTCTTGGCAGGGAGTGTGGTGACACACAGGCAGACATGGTGTTGGAGCAGTAACTGGGAGTTTTATATCCTGATCCATAGGCGTAAGGCAGAAAGAGAGCACTGGGCTTTGAGTAGGCTTTTGAAAGCCCATCGCTGCTGTAACACCTCCTCCAATAAGGCCACACCTCCAAAGCCTTCTCAAACGGTTCCACTAATTGAGCCCATGGGAACCATTCTCTTTCAGACCACCACATTCATCACTTTCTGTGTGTTTGTTTTGGTTTAATTTGGTTTTTCAAGGCAGGGTTTCTGTGTAGCTGTGGTTGTCCTGAAACTCACTCTGTAGATCAGCCAGGCCTTGAATTCAGAGATTCACTTGCCTTTGCCTCCTGCATACTGGAATTAAAGGCATGTACCACCATCAACTGGCTTCACATTTTATTTTTTTAATTAAAAATACTTTATGTGTATAGGTGTTTAGCCGTCATATTTGTGTGTATGCCACATGTATACATGGTGCCCATTGAGTTCAGAGGAGGTGTCAGAGCCCTTAGAACTAGAGTTGCAGATGGTTGTGAAACACCATGCGGATGCTGGGGGCCAAACCCATGTCCTTTGCAAGAGCAACATGTGGCTTTAACCACTGAACCATGTCTCTAGCTCCCTTATGTCATGTTAATGGGCACTGTTTAGACTATTCAGAAAGGCCGCTGACTGAAATCTGAAATGCCAGTGAACTCAGGACACCACTGTC
Organism: Sigmodon hispidus; assembly: GCA_004025045.1. NCBI lineage: Eukaryota > Metazoa > Chordata > Mammalia > Rodentia > Cricetidae > Sigmodon > Sigmodon hispidus. Next base: position 55,319 of record PVIH01002685.1, read on the forward strand.
CCTTGAGTTTTGAGTTGAATATTGAACAACTAATTGAAGTCATGGTAATAGGTAAAACTCAAATTTAATTATTTGGAACTATATATATATATATATATATGTGAGGAAAAACCATTTTCTAACTGGTTCTTTTTTGAGACTGTCAGGCACTCAAGCATAAATGGCCACAGTTTTCTTGAAGTGTCTTCAGGCAGAGACAGTGCTTTCTGAGAAGAGACTGATTCAGGCCTGATGGTGTATGACTGTGATCCCAGCACCCAGCACTCAGAATTGGGGCTTCTAGGCTGAAACCCAGTCTTGTAGAGAAAAAAGTAAGACTAACTCATCTGGGACTTCAAGCAGTTGCCTGGCCCGTGTGCAGTCTGGAAAGCCACAGCAGGTAGCTGAAGCACCTGTGCACAGCTCCACTTTCACTTCAGAGATGACTACAAGGGTGTGTGCTCAGGAATTGAGACTGGCTAAAGCTTAATTATTTTTACCATTTTTTTAAAAAATACTTATTTTATTATTTTATGTGAATTGGTGTTTTGCCTGCATGTGTCAGATCTTGGAATTACAGACAGTTGTTAGCTGCCATGTGGATGCTGGGAATCGAACTCAGGTCCTCCGGAAGAACAGTCACTGCTCTTAACAGCTGAACCATCTTTCCAGCTATTTTTACCACTGTTATATTAAGGCCACCATAAGACAAAACACTAAATTTTTTTGTTGCAGGTGACAGTGAGGCACACAGGGTCTAGACAGTTGAGAGTTCCTGCTTTGCTCCAGGCTACCAACCAGCCAGCAGCCCCATCAACACAGCTGTGAGCACACTCAAAGGCGTGGGGCAACATCTTAGTAATGTCATAATGATAGTCTTGACTGCTTGGGCCCCTGAAAGTATCTTGGGAAACTCAGGGATGCACAGGCTGTACTTTGGGAATTAGTACTTGACTCTAATGTGTACTTTGCCTGTGCTTGAGTCAGGTGTCCTTTGTGAATGTGTATTTACACCATAGTGGCAGATGCCAGAGCAAGTGAGAGTTTTTATACAACTGCCTGGCAGGGGATTTCATACGAAAAACAGATGTGGAGGACAGAAATGTAAAACAATAAACACAAAGAGAAAAAAAACCTAAGTGCATAAAAATATTTAGAACAATTAAAAAGACCTTGGAAACAAGTGTGAGGGCCAGAGCCATGGCTCAGTGTTAAGAGAATTCACTGCTGTTGCAAAGGACCCAGGTTTGATTCCCAGCACCCACACGGCAGCTCACAGCTGTCTGTAACTCCTGTTCTAGGAGATCCGAAGCCCTCTTCTGATCTCCTTGGGCACCAGTCACCCACATGGTTGTCGTGTGGGGGTAAAAAAAAAAAACAGCAAAATGAAACAAAAAACTCCCAAACATTTGAGCCAGTGTGGTGGTTTGAATGAATCTGACCCCATAGGCTCATATTGAATGCTTAGTTACAGGGAGTGGAATTATTTGGGAAGGATTAGAAGGTGTGGCCTTGGATGAGGTGCATCCATCGCTGGCTTTGAGGTTACAAAAGCTCAAGCTATTTCCAGTTAGCTCTTGGTCTCCTGCTGTGGATTAGGTGTAGGGTCTCAGCTACTGTTCCAATGCCCGCCTGCTGCCACCATGTTCTCCACCAGGATGATAATGGACTAACTCTCTGAAACTGTAAACAAACCTCCAATTAATCATGGTGTCTTTTCACAGCAATCGAATAGTAACTAAGACACAAAAATAAATCTCCCAAAAAACAAAACAACTAAAGTGTGAGTGAGCAAAATGTAACAGGCTTGGACATTTGGGCAGTCAGCCAGGCTTCGAGGTCAGCAGACCCTATTACACTAGTTAGGTTCTCGGCAGAAATGGTTTGATTTGACAGTTCCAGTGATTTGAAGCTGAAGATGGTCGAAGTGCTTTCGTAAAGAAAAGTGAGGGTCCAGCTGCTGACGAATCTTAGCCAGCCTAGCCCTGTGTAGCTGTCAGCAAAATTCAGAAAATAACCAGTATTGTTCCTGTCAGGGAAGATGCTTTCTTAGGCAATGGGGTTTCTCCTTTGGAAATCCCAGCAGTGATTATTGTGGGATTATTTCTCCAAGTTCTTCATGGCCTGTGTATTTCCTATCGTAAGACACTAGGTAGCTGGCCATTCAGCGTGGCTTTCTTTTCTTCTTTCTTTGCTTACCTTTCTTTTTTCATTTCTTTTCTTCTTCTTCTTCTTCTTCCTCCTCCTCCTCCTCCTCCTCCTCCTCCTCCTCCTCCTCCTCCTCCCTTCATTTAATTATTTTAAGATGTGCCCTTCTATGTAGTCTTGGCTGTCCTGGAACCTGGTATATAGACCAGGCTGGTCTCGCTTCCAGAGATCTACCTTCTTGACTTTAAGCTTTTTTTTTTTTTCACATAGTTGTATTAGATTTAAGTCATAGCAGATTTCAGTTTATTCAACAGGTATGAAAACAGTACTTTTTCGGGGCTGGAGAGATGGCTCAGCTGTTAAGAGCACCGTCTGCTCTTCCAGAGGACCCGGGTTCGATTCCCAGCACCCACATGGCAGCTCACAACAGTCTGTAGTTCCAGTTCCAGGCAAACACCAAGGCAAATAAATAAATAAATAAATAAATAAATAAAGTGTTTTTTTTTTTTTTTTTTTTTTTTTTTTTTTTTTTTTTTTTAAAGAAAACTACTTTTCTTTGGAAGTAAAAAGCCTATAAGCAGGTAGTTTGAGACAATGTACTGGGCTGTTTGTACTAATTTTAGCATGAGCTGACAGTCGCTGTCTGGAGCTATCGCCTCATGATGCTGCACACTGCCAGTTGGCAACCGTAGTTCTGTTTCTCCCCTCTCCTAGCCCCTCTCTTGTCTTTGATGTGCTCTGTGACTTCTTAACTTCACTGACTGTCCTTAAGTTTAACATTGAAGATTTTGTTTTGTTGGGTTTACTTATTTTATGTGTCTGAGCTTTTCCCCTGCATGTATGTACAGCCCAGTGCCCATGAAGGACAAAAGAGGATGTCAGATCCCCTAGAACTGGAGTTAGAGATGGTAATGAGCTGCCATGTGAGTGCTGGGAGTCAAACCCAGGTCCTCTGGAAGAGCAGCAAACGAGCTGCGCAGCCATCTCTGTAGTATTGAAGGTTGTTTCTTGAAATGGGGTCTCACTTTGTAGCCTAGGCTGATATCCAACTTGTGGTGATTTACCTCCATGTCAGCCTCCAGTGTAAAGTGTAGGTTTTTTTCAAGACAGAGTTTCTCTGTGTAATCCTGGCTATCCTACAACTCCCTCTATAGACCAGGCTGGCTTCAAACTCAGATCCACCTGCCTCTGCTTCTCTAGTGCTGGCATTGAAGGTGTGGGCCACCACGGCCCAGGTAAAGGGTAGGTTTTTAAGGTGAGAGTTTTATTGTGGTGATGGCAATGACTCAGTGCTAGTGAGATGATTGTGGTCTGATGTCTACAGACAGTTGTGAAGTCTACTTTGGATGAGCAGTGATTTTACCTTCTTGGAAATCTTGGCTGCTTACATAAGCATAGAACTAAGACACTTGGCAGTTAGTGTGCCTGTAAGAAACCAGGTTAGTTTTCAGATGAATGGCAGTCAGATCGTAAGTTGATCTCGGGTCCTTTTCTGCATTGTATATGGGGCCTCTAACAGTGCCGACCAGATGCAGGTTGTTTGAGCTCATGGCCATGCCTTTCCCCAGGCCATTGCAGGGTAAAGCACCATTGTTCCAGCCACTGTGAAACCAGCTCCCACTAACACATCCCCTAGCACTCAGGCTTGTTCTGGCTGAGTGGGGAATGTACTGACACAAATGGTGTTTTTTTTTTTCTTGAGTAATACTATGTGCAAATCTCCCATGGGAATTAAATTAAAAGCATTTTTCCCCCAATGATGATTAAAGGTTAGAAAACTTAAGAATATACAATATACCTGGAAACATTTATACCATAAAATGATTAAAATTGCCCTCTCACCCATCACAGATGCAAGCATGGCTGTCTTTTGTCCTTTTGGGACAGATTTATATACACACATGAGCACTTGTTGCATACTTAGGAAAAATAAACCACCCAGCTCCTTACTGTTTCTAAACATTTTAAAAGCATTTTAGAATTTAGGAGGGAAATTTCTTTAACTCTATAGAAAGTTCAATACTATTAAAGTAATGAATTTCAATTTAATAATGTCCGCCAACCTCGTTGTGATCTGGTGATACAGTCTGCCTACTTAAGGCTCTTGTTCCTAATAGAGTACTGTAACATCTTAGTTCTTTTTACACTTATTTGTCCTCTGTAGTGTGTGAGGTACATATACCATGGCACACATGAAGGTCTGTTTTTCTGTGTGGGCTCTGGGGATTGAACTTAGGTCATCAGAGTTCTAGGTAATTGCTATTACCCTCTGAGCTAGCTCTATAGCCTAGTCATTTCTTTTAAGGATACATTCATTTTTTAAAGATTTATTTATTTTGCCTGAAAGTCTGCATGTGTGCCATGTGTATGCCTTATGCCCACAAAGGTCAGAAGAGAGGACATTGGGTCTCTAGAGCTGGGCTAGAGATGGCTGGAGTAGGTGCTGGATACAAGTGTTCGTAACCACCGAGGCTCCTCTCTAGCCAGGTTTTATTAATGATCTTTGTGCTTGCTTCAGATTATTTTGTTAAGAAAACTCCAGCACGTGGCTTACCCCATTATCAGTTAGGAAGGAAGGAAGGAATGCACAGTTTAACCAAAGAGCCCAAAGCTCTGAGAAACTCCAGTAGTGCTTGTAAGTAGCATGTGAGTCTTACTCTGTACCGGCTGGAGCTTGCTTAGTGCTGGGAATTTAATTCTAAAAAGGATGAAAACCCATTTGTGAGCCAGCTTTTTGGCTTACTGAGTAAATACTTCCTGTGCTGGCTTGGTACCCTGAGTTTAGTCTCCAGGACCAACATTTGAGAAAACCGACCTCTAACATCCACATACACAATGGCACACCATAATAATAAAAGAATTAAATTTTTTTTTTAAAGATTTATTTTATTATGTATACAGAAGAGGGTACCAGATGTCATCGTAGATGGTGGTGAGCTACCATGTGGTTGCTGGGAATTGAACTCAGGACCTCTGGAAGAACAGTCAGCGCTCTTAACCTCTGAACCATCTCTCCAGCCTCCAAGATTTTAAATTTTTGTTAAATTATTTTGTGTGCGTGATGTTTGTATGAGTGTCCGTGTGGGTAGGTATGCTCCCATGTGTGGAGGCCAGAAGATAAAATGTCTGCATTTTAGGGGGCTGGAGAGATGGCTCAGCCGTTAAGAGCACCGTCTGCTCTTCCAGAGGACCTGGGTTCGATTCCCAGCACCCACATGGCAGCTAACAACTGTCTGTAGTTCCAGTTCCAGGCAAACACCAAGGCAAATAAATAAATAAATAAAGTTAAAAAAAAGGTCTGCATTTTAAATTTTACTTTACTGTGTGTGTGTGTAAGATGTATAATAAGTGTGGGCATGTGGGCATGTGTGATATGAGGAGAGTGTGAAAGTCAGAGACCAACATTTAGGAGTCTTTTTCCCTTTCTGTAGATTCTGGGGATTAAGCTTGATTGTGAGGTTTGCACTGCAGGTGCCTTTCCCTGCTGGGTTGTTAGATGACTACCTTATCTTTGAGAGGACTCTCTGAGAACGTGGAGATCACCAGTTGGCCTGATGAACTGGCTGGTTAGTATATGCCCACCATCAGCACAGCCCTGCTCCTGCCAGGACTGGGTTACAGACGGGTGCTGGGGATGTAAACTCGAGCTTCACTTGTGCATGGCAGTACTTTATCCACTCGGCCATCACCCAAACCCGTAAGGAATTTAAGTCCCTTTAAAGTTCACTTTATTTTCATTTTATCATTTCCCTTCTTTGAGACAAGCACTGTGCAGCCCAGGCTGGCCTGTAACTCTCTCTGTAGTCCAGGTTGGTCTGGAACTCAGAGATACACCTGCCTTTGTCTCCCCACTGCTGGGATTAAAGATGTGCACCACTACTCCAGACATTTTTCCTTTAAAAAAAAAGTTTATTTTTATTTTATGAGTTTGAGTGTTTTTGCCTTTATGTATGTCTACGAACCATCTGCATACAGTGCCTGAGGAACCCAGAAACAATAGATTCTCTGGAACTGGTGTTACAGTTATACACTACCATAGGATACTGGGAACCTAATCTGGATCCCTACAGGCCTCACCCCATCCCCGATCCTGGAACTCACTACATAGACCAAGCTGGCTTTGAACTCCCAGAGATCTGGCTGTCTCTGCTGAGATTAAAGAAAGGCCTGTGCCACCATGTCCAGCCTTAGGTTTCTAATTTTACGATAGTTTAAGTAACAAGCTAAGGTTGAATTTTCACAAATTATTTAACCACAAAGTTCTAGCTGTCTAGTTTTACAATGAATTTTAATTTGGTTTACATATTTGTCTTAGTTACCTTCCTGTTGCTGTGATAAAACATCATGACCAAGACAACTTATAAAAGAAAGTGTTCAATTTGGGCTCACAATTTCTGAAGATTAGGATACTTTATGTTGGAACAAAGGCACGGTGCCACTAAGAGCAGAGAGATCATGCCTTGATCCACAGGCAGGGGGCAGATGTGAGTTTTTTGAAACCCAAGACTAGTGACACACCTCTTCCAACAAGGCCACACCTCCTAATCCTTCCCAAACAGTTCCGAGCCTATGGCCAGTCTCATTCCAACCACCCCACACTGTCATCCTAGTTCTCTGTATTTTGGTAAAATAACATCAAAATACCTCAACTTAATACTAGAGCTCTTCAGTTAAATTCAAAATGCTACAACTTATTAAAGCTGAAGAATTTTCAGTAAAGTTGAGTATATTTATATATTTCTAGTTTAAAAGTGAAAGTTCTAGAGAGATGGCTCAGGGGTTGAAAGCACTGACTGTTCTTCCAGAGGTCCTGAGTTCAATTCCCAGCATCCACATGGTGGCTCACAACCATCTATAATGACATCTGGTACCCTCTTCTGTATACTGTATACATAATAAATAAATGAATCTTAAAAAAAGAAAGTTCACAAATGGAATATTATTCTTACAGACTTTGAACAAAGCATATGTCGTTATCAATATACAGCCACGTTGTAAGGAGCGGCTTGAGGGGACTGAATTTTTTTTTTTTTAATTTATTTAACTGTTTTATGTGCATTGGTGTCTGATCCCCTGGAACAGGGGTTACAGACAGTTGTTAGCTGCCTTATGGGTGCTGGGAACTGAGCCCAGGTCCTCTGGAAGAACAGCCAGCCAGCACTCCCAATTGCTGAACCATCTCTCCAGTCCCAAAGGGACTGAATTTTAAAGTTACTGATATTTGTGTTGTGACCCTGATGCTTAATTTCAGTTCATGACATCTTTTTTTTCTCGTGGTTTTATATTTATTTTTGAGACAGGGTCTCATTATGTAGCTCTGGCTGTTCTAGAATTCACTCTGTAGACCAGGTTGTCTTTGAACTCATTTTAATCCTGTAAGGGTTAGGGATTAAAACTGTACACTACCATGCCTGGCTCAGTTTCTTTTAGCTTCTCTGTTTAGTCCAGCCACTGATGACTACTATATCCAGATACTAGAGAGAGAGAAAAACATGAACGTAAAACTTTGAAAAAGACACATTAACATTTTACTAAGTAATTTTATTCAATTAGGAAGGTAGGTTATGTGACTGAGAAGACTGTAGTCATAATTGGTGGTAACTTTAAATGCATTAACTACTGGGGTTGTCAAACTGTCTGATTAGATAATTTGCAGTTTCTAGAAGAGAAGGGAGCTTTCCAGGTTTCATAGACACTGGTTGGAATCATTAGAATTTTAAGATGTGTTGATTGCTGCTGTAAGTAAATCAGATTTTCCTGCCTGTTTTGGTTAGTTTCATAACAATATCTGAATTCATATGCACTTGAAGCATATACTGAGTCTTTTTTTTTGTAAAATTCATTAATTTTTTTCTTTTATATTTAAACCATTTCAAGGTTCTAGACTTATAAGCTAAATGACAAATGATGTTTAGTCCCTAGGAAAGGGATTTAGAATGCTTATCTTGGAGATTGTATTCTTACATTTAAGATGTATTTGAGTTTTACTTACCAGTAGACTCAATTTAAGACTGTGCATATGCCACAAGGCTTATTGAGAAAAATGATCTAAAACGTCTGCTTCGACATGCTTTCAGCTCCTGAAAAGTGTTTGTGAAAACACAGATGCCTTGGGGATGGATAGATGGTGAGGAGCAAGCCTGTGTCCTATTGTGCTACCCCACCTGTGGACAGACCTGTGGACAGACTGTTCTGGAAGCTTTCATTTTGCCCTTGTTTCTTGCAAGCCAGTCAGTCTTGAGGCGGTCATTTAACACATTCTTAAAAGTGTATACCTTTCCAAAACACGTTAACATTTTACAAGATGTTGAGGTCTAAAGCCCAGCCTACTAAAGTTTAATGTCCTGTACAGATTGTTAATTACAGATTTAGTTTATGATCCTTTTTCTAATTGTAAAGCTTTAAAAAGGTTTAGAACACTTGGCAAAGAGGAAATGACCATTTTAAATGTTTGGTGTCTGTTAGAGAGAAAGCCTAAGGGCAGGTAGATGAGCCGGGATGGGCCTGAGGGTAAGGGTTGTCTGTACAAAGGACAGCTAGGTACTTGTGCCTTCCATTCTCAGTGTGTTGTGCCCGAGTGTAAGAATTTCCACCAGGGAGGCTGGACACGTGTTATGAATGGGGGTTTTACTGCTACCTACAGAGAAAGAGAACCCCGGTCACCTAGCTCTGTACAGCAGAAGTGGGTAAGAGAACATTGCCCCAACAGGCGGGTTTTTAAAAAAAACCAAAAAATCAAAAAAAAACCCAAAAACAACAAAAACCTATGTAATCAAGATGTGACACACCTTGACGTTTCAGGATTGGGCAAAGGGGTAAGGTGCAGCAGCCTTTGGAGTTTTCTGGCTCGAATCCAACCTTGGAATCCTTTGGCTGCTGCGGAAGTTCAAGTTCACTTGCAGACCTGGGCCCCACCCCCAGAGTGAATCCAGGTCCTTTGAAATACTGGTAATCCTCTCCCAATTCTGGACGTTTTGACCAATTATATCAGTATTGTGAGGATGACTAAGAGTTTCTTTGAGACAGTTGTGCCCTTATAGGTGTGCTGGTTAGGCTTTTAAAATGTGTTTGTTTTTAGTTTGACACACTCCAGGGTTGTTCGAGAAGATGGATTCTCAGTTGAGAAAATGCCCCTATTAAATTGGCCTGTGGGTCGTTTTCTTGATTAATGATTCCTGTGGGAGGGCCCAGCCCACTGTGAAGGGTGTTTTCGTGCAGGTGGTCCTGAGCTGACACACAGGTAGGCTGAGAAAGCTCTGAGCAGCAAAGCAGCAGACAGGGTTTGGCCTCTGCTTCCGTTCCTGACCTGCTGGACTCCTTGCCTTGTCTCCTTCGTATTGGACTATAATCTGGATGGATAAGACTCCTCCTCAGGTGGCTTTTGATCAATGTTTTATCACAGCATTAGAAAGCAGACTAACAATGGGCTTGAGGTATGAGCTTCAGTTGTAATCATATTGATTGTAAGCTTGCTGTCAGGTAGGATTGTTGTCATAAGAGGCATTTTCAAAATGAGTGTGTGTGTGTTGGGGGGGAGGGGAGGTGTTGTGTCATCCCTAGACAAGTGAGGCCTGGGCTGTATAAGAAACGAAAATGTCACCAAGAGCCTGTTTTTTTAATCTGTAAAGCCAGAGCCTTTGTGTGACCTGCCTGTTTGCAAAGAGTCAAATGCCTGGCACAGCTTTTACCACTGAGAGTCCTTGAGTAAGTGCTAATTTATTACAGAAGTTTTTATTCCAGGTATTGATGACATTTTAAAGTATATTTTATTTTTTCTGACACAGAGTTTCTCTGTGTAGCCTAGGCTGGCCTTGAACTCAGAGATCTGCCTGCCTCTCCCTCCTGAGCTCTGGGATTAAAGGCATGTGTCACCATTGCTTGGCAGTTTATTCTTTTTCTTCTTTCCTTTATTTTTTTATTTTATTTTTATTTTATTTATTTATTATTATTATTTTATTATTATTTATTTATTATTTTTATCTTTGGTGTTCAGGTTTGCGGGTTTGTTTGTCATGGTGCACCCCTGTCAGCAGGATGAGGGGTGCTGTTTCTGCTCCCTCACACTCCACATCGCTCCTTTGAGACAGGCCCTGTCACCTAGGCTGGGGTCCCTAAGCCCCAGTGTCATTTAGTTCCGGCTCCCTACACCTCTGGGTTTATGAGGTACTGCACCTACACTAGGATTTTATGTTAAGAAGTGACTTCCAGGCATGGGTGTCTATTGTATGATGTTCATATAAGGTTAAATCTTTCTCTTTCCCAAACATTTTCTATTTTTGTGTGGTGTTTATGACATTCTTTCTTGGAGATGTTTGAATGTAGAGTATGTTGTCTGACTGTTCCGTTCCTGCTGTTTCTCAGCAGCATTCCCTGTACTGCATTCTGTGTATTGGAAGTATGAGAACTTTCCTACCTTGAAAGAGCATTTAGCTCCCCTGAAAACAGGCATGATAATTATGAATGTAGCTCAGTTCCAGAACGTGGACCTGATGTGTTTAAGGCTCTCTGTTTCATTTCCAGTAGTTGTTTTTTGTTTGTTTGTTTGTTTTTTGTTTTCTTCCTGGATCTGGGGCCAGACTTTGGCTCTCATGCTTCATACTCAGCCTTCTCTTCACCCCCAATGTGCAGAGTTGGGGGTGGGGAGTGGTGGGTGGGAGGTGGAGAGGGCAGACTTTGGGTGTACTGCTGTATCATCTGTCTTATTTGCGTTTAGATGGATAGGCTGACTTGCCAATGGTCTTCCATGATCCATCCGTGTCTACCCTCTAATGCTGGGGTAACAGACACTTGTGGACATAATCAGCTTTTATGTGGGTGTTGAGGATTTGAACTTGTGTCTAGCACAGCTCCAAGGACACAGGCACATGGACAGAAAAGCTGTACTGGATTCTGATGGAGAAGCTGCAGCACCTTGAAAGCTCAGCATTTATTTTATTATACACAGTTGAACAGGGAGGCAGGGTTATTGCATACAGCTGAACAAGGAGGTGGGGCTACTACGTACAGATAACAAGGCGGCAGGTTTAGCTGATGGTAGTAGCAGTCTGGAGGAGCAGTGCAGGCTTCAGATGGGGTTGGGGGAGGGGAACTATGCTGGCTGGCCCTTTTCTACACCCACCATCAACATCCACACACTGGAGGAAAGCTTTAGCATGCCTCTGAGCCTCATGGGGGTGGGAGAGTGAGCTTTGTTATTTTCCCATGGTTCTGAGGCTATGGTCCTTGACATGGCTGTGCCCATGTCCCTGTGTCAACAACACATTTGTTCAGGACTTGACACATTCAGGCTCACACATTTTATCCACTGAGCTGCAGCCCAGCTGCATCATTTTAAGGCAGCAGTGTGTTCTTTCTATCCCCCCCCTCCTTCTCCCTCCCTTCTTTCTTTTCTCTTCCTATTTTTTATGATAGGGTTTCTCTGATTAACCTTCCTGCTTGTCCTACAACTCACTTTGTATACCAAGCTGGTCTTGAACTCACAGAGATCCCCCTGCCTTTGCTCTCAAGTGCTGGGATTAAAGGTGTATGCCATCATACTTGGCACTTTAGCCTCTTAGTGTTCCAAACTTCAACACATTGTGATTTTCACCAGTTTTTTTTTTTTTTATTAAGATAGTAACCAATTTCTAAGTGAATATTTTTGTATTGCTTTTCTCTAACTAAAAATGAAATCTTATTTTACATCTATAGTTAGAAACAGCACAGTGAAAGGTCAAAATATAAATGTTATGTATTTTGTGGCTTCACAATTATCATTTACTAAATCTTTTTTTTTTTTTTTTTTCTAAATTCCAGACAGGATTTCTCTGGCTGTCCTAGTCATTGTTCTGTAGACCAAGCTGGTCTCGAACTCACAGAGATCTGCCTGCTTCCTGAGTGCTGGGATTAAAGGTGTGCATCACCACCACCTAGCTCACTTACTAAATCTCTAGAGAAGGGGAGACAGTAATTTATGGAAAAGTGATCTGATGACTAAATATTCCAGCAATAGAATCTTGCCTGTTTTGGGAATAATGAACTATTTGGCTTTGATTTCCCATATAAGCATGAAGCAGTATTCAGATAGGATAAACATGAACATACACCATGTTTGATCAAAGCAAAACAAACAATTGATCGCATTCATATTTTACATTAAGTATGCTTGCTCTGCTTAACTGAAGACTCATAATAAATTGCTTCCATCTCTAGGGCTTATAGTCCATCAACTGTTACAGGAATTCAAAGAACTAATTCTTAACCGACTAGAGCAAAAAGAGAGAGGTATAATCCGATGTAACAGTATGGTGCAAGAAGAACAGATTTTCTCCAGGCATGAATTCTTTGGCACAGCTGGAGTGACAGCTTGTAGCCTACCCCGAGAGCCAGCCAATAGGTGGTGGATTGAAGAGGCCACACTGCATGACCCTGTGTGTATGGTTTGCCTTATTTGAAGTGGAGGCAACTTTGACTTGGGAGTCTGGGGCAGGAGGATGGTTGTGCTTTTTCTATCTGAGACTTGGTTATCTTTAGGCCCCCACTGAAGAGCATGCTCACATTTGGGGAGGCTCTTCCCATTTTAGTTCAGTTAAAAGCATAAATGCTCGCTCACAAGTGTGTCCCTGTCTGTGTGTGATTTTTTTGTCTTGTAGGCGATTTTAGATTCTATCATGTTGACAGTCACTGCATTGTGACCATAAACCCTGCACATGGAATGGGAATTTACTCCTGTGGTATCATGATATCGCTCAGAGAATTCCTAATCTTGAACAGTTTGGATTTTTGGACTCAGGACATCTGAAATATATAACTTGCCCACATATTATTGCTGGGATGTGGTTATTGGGCTAAAGGGAACAGATTGGTTCCAGAATGCCCAGCGGTGATTCCTCACCCTGCTGCTACACATGTGCTGTGTGTATTTAAAATCAAACTACTTCTGCCTTTGTTTCCTAACTTACAAAATGGTAACTGTGAGGGTTAAATGAGGTAATGGGGTCTCTTTCTCAGGATCAATCCACTGTGGTCAGATTGTAGTCTCTGTACTGTTGATGACCAAAGGAGATCAGTGTCTCATGTGGATTGCAGATGGGAGCAAGAAATATACACACAGTACTTGAGATATTATGAATGAGATGGGGTGGGAAGGTTTATGAATGGGTCTCATGTAGCCCAGGCTGCTTTGAACTTTGCATGTAGCTGAGGATGATCCTGCTGAACAGGATCCTTCTACTTCTGCCTCCTGAGTGTTGGAATTACGGCCCGAGCCCACTGTATTCAGCTTTTTGTTGGCATGTCTACTTGTCTTCCCCTCTTTTCTTATCTGTCCATGTCACCACCACATGAGGTTTGAGACCGGGTCTCACACTGTAATCCAGCTTGATCTGGAATTCACTGTAGTTTGGATAGACTGACCTTAAATTTGGTCTGAACCTTCTTCCTCAGGTCTTTATTTATTTAGGTGTGTGTGTGTTTATATAAAGACAAGGTCTCTAGATAGAATTCACTATGTTGACCAGGCTGGCTTTGAACTCAGAGATCGGCTTGCTTCTGTATCCTGAGTGTTGGTACAAGACATCTGTGCACCCACCATGCCCAGCCTAAACCATTTTTAGAGACACTTGTATTCATAAATAAATCATGAGGCTGATAACGTTTAAAGCTGATGATTACAGTCAGGGAAGAGAGTGGGGATCAGCAAGGGGAGAATTTCAGCTGCCCTTGTCTGCTGCGGTGTGTGGGTGAGGGCTGCAGACGCGGTCTTGCTATATAGACTAGACTGGTTCTCAACTCACATTTTCCTGTCTTTTCCTCCCTAGTCTTGGGAACACAGAAGTGCCTCATCGTGTCACTTGAGTTTCTGGCCCGAACTAGCTCTGAGATCTGGACCAGCTGTCCCAAATAAATAGCCCTTAGCTGCTTGGTCCCAAACAATCGCACAAAGTCTTATATTAATTTCATACTGTTTGATCTATGGCTCAGGCATATTACTGCTAACTCTTAACTCTTAAACTAACCCATAATTAGCCAAGTGATTTAGTATCTTTTCTCAGAGCAGCATTTTAGTGGTCTTCTTTCCTATGTGTCTGCCTAGCATCTCTGTCTGACTTTGCCCAGCTTCTGCTTTATCTATGCTCAGATTTCCTGCCTGCTTCTAAAATGCTTGCCATAGGCCAAAACAGTTCCTTTATTATCCAATGATAATTCACAGCATACAGAAAGACGTCCCACATCACTGGGTAATTTGGGGAGTTTATGCGTGTGTTATGCTATCCTTGTATATCACATTCAATTTAGTAAATGGTTATTGATTTTGGACAGAAGGGAAGCCATAGGCAAAATCTAGAATCAGAGAGGATTTATAACCTGGGGCTGTGCCAAGTAAATGTAAGACATATTATTAAGACCTTGATGTGAGCAAACCATCTGGAGGTGACATTTACGAGCAACTAGGAACAAACCCTGAGCGAGTGTCTACCAAACAGGAATCTTGGCTAGTCCATCTTGTGCAGTGCTGGAATTGTGGTTGTGTTGAATACGGCTCTTGTCTTACTTAGAGTTGTTTACACTACTTCAGCATGATCTATCTAGTGGGGCTTGTTGGAGGAAAATGAACACAATCCAGATCCAACTGGATCGCTGAAGCTGGGAATGGAAATATGGAGGCTCAGTTTACCAGCTTTTTTACGTTTGTTTCAGTTGCTGTTTTTGTTCTTTTGAAATTTAGGGTCTGATTATTTGTTAGTCTTAAAGACTTAATTTTTGTCTGGATTTAGATTTTTAGAAGCCCCCAGCATATACAACCGCTACCTCTTGACAATATGTTCTTGGAGTTTTTCTTTGGCTTCCTTCCTTCTCTTGGCTAAAAGTATAGAATATTCTGCCACCTCCTTGTTTTCCTTAGTGTGCTTCTTCAGAGCAATATTCGGCTGGGTTTGTGTTACATGTGGAGTAACAAGATGCTTTTGGGTTCTAGACTTCTTCCTTCTTTGCTTAGGGGCCTTCTGACAACATATTGCAGGACATCTTTAGAGAAACTGAAACTTTTCTGCTTGCTCTTTTGGTCCCAACCACCAAAGCAAAGTATTTCTCACTCCAGGAATACCCCCTCCCTCCTTATCTTTATCTACTTATTCAGTTATTTAGTGTAGCACCAGCATGCTAGCTGGGTCATCAGCGAGTCAGGCCAGAGCCTGGAGATTGAAAGACACAGATGTTTGGGTCATTCATGTAAGAAGAATGCCATTTATTCAGACTCCAGCTCAGACTTACATACCCAGTGCCACTCGGGGTGGAGCACAGTGGAAATTCCCCGGGTGGCTGGAAAATGACTGACATCAGGTAAACAGCTCAACTTCCTCTTCTAAACACCCCCCCCCACCACCCCACAGGCAGTGAACAGCACAGAATGCAGCTGGCAATCCACAGGCTTTGTCCTTCAAGGCTGGAGTGCAGGGGCCGGTCAGAGCAGGGGCCTACAAGTTAGTTAGGTCTTTTCCAGACAGGATTTCTCTATTTATCTAGTTAGTTTTTTTCCCAGACAGGGTTTCTCTGTGTAGCTCTGAATGGCCTGGAACTTGCTCTGTAGATCAAGCTGGCCTCAAACTCACAGAGATCTACCTGCCTCTGTCTCCAGAGTGCTGGGATTACTGGTATGTACCACCAAGCCCTGCTTCTTTAAGTTGGGAACACTCAGGTTGGCATCCACAATGCATCCCCAAACAGACTTGCTCTTCCTCTCTCCAATTCTCCTTGGTCTGTAACAAGAATGTGCTTTATTCAGCAGCAGGCGCACTCAGTCATGGGTGTCATGGGTCAAGGCACACTCCTTCATGGGGAAAACCTTGTTTGTCATTCCCCTCCCGGATCCGGACACAAAACCCTTCCAGTATTCACGGAGGAGCATCAGCGCTACTTCCCCGGCCAAGTGCTTCTCCTAGGACGGACATATTGAGTTACTAAGTTTGTGCTTATTGTCCACTTCAGTAAGTGCCTGACAGCCCGTGATAGCTTGACACAGCCAACTGCCTAGAGTCATGATGAAAAATAAGTTGATGTAAATTTAAAAATTTGCATAAAATCATATCAGTTAAAGATCTTGAAGGTGCTGTTTAGAATTTCTGAGTCTCCATATCCCATGATTAAATTTATTTATTTTTTTTCTAAAAAATATGTTTCTTATTGAATTTTCATGACCAATATTTCAGTTAACGGATAGTTTTCCTCAGGGATAGTTCTAAGCTTGCTGCCTGCTGTGCATTGAGCCACATCCCTCCCTAGTTTTGTATAAGTAGGTGTTTTCATTCCTTGGGGGCGGGAAATCCCTTAAATTTATAAATAGGTTGCGTTGACGGTTGTTTTTGTTTGTTTTAATAATTTGTATGCTTAAATAATTGAGTGGTTTTCTAGTTTTCTTTTTTTGTTTTGTTTTCTAGTTTTGGTTCTTGTAGTAAGTATGGTGGTTTTTTTCCTTCTGTATCAGATTTAAGAACCTCAACAGAGATGTCAGTTGCTGTTAATCTTTTTTTTTTTTTTTTTTTTAAAGATTTATTTATTTATTATGCATACAGTTTTACAGAAGAGGGCACCAGACCTCATCATAGATGGTTGTGAGCCACCATGTGGTTTTGCTGGGAATTGAACTCAGGTCCTCTGGAAGAACAGTCAGTGCTCTTAACCTCTGAGCCATCTCTCCAGCCCTGTTAATCTTGTGTTTTCTTCCTGTTTTGGAGTTTCTGCTGGTATTTTGAAATACACAGCCCAGGCTGGTTTGGAGAATGCCCTGTGCGCAGTCCAGGCTGGCCTCAAAGTTTCTATCCCTCCAGCTTTTGTTTCCTGTCTGGGATTATTCTTTCCCTTTATTAACTAAACATGCAAGTTTAAACCTGTTGAGTACTTAGCTTGGACCAAGCATTGTCCTATACAAGCACTTCCAAAATAACCCTGTTATCCCATATTTTATGTATGTGATATGTGTGTGTGTGCATTAGGTGTGGCCTTGTTGGAGGAAGTGTGTCACTGTGGGGCGGGCTTTGAGGTCTCATTTGCTCAAACTTCCCTCAGTGTGACCGTCAGTCAACTTCCTGTTGTCTTCTGGTTAAGATGTAGCTCTCTCAGCTCCAGCACCACATCTTTCTGCATGCCTCCATGCTTCCTGCCATGACAATAATAATGAACTGAACCTCTTAAACTAAACAAGCCACCCCAATTCAATGTTTTCTTTATAATAGTTGCTGTAGTCATGATCTGTCTTCACAGCAATAACAACCTTAACTACGACAATATGTGATGGCAGAGGAAATGAAACTGTTTAGCTTATATCGGAACTGAACTGTTACATATATGCATGTATCTATGCAAGTGTTTCCCAGGCCCCCAGCTTCCAATTCCGAATGTAGGCAAGGCTGACCTTGAACTCCTGGCCCTCCAGAGTGCTTGGATCACATGTGTGTATCACCACACTTGGTGGAAACTGTCTGTAAGCATCAATATTTACTTGACTCTTAAGCATTTAGAATCAACTTAGCTATGATGTCATTCTAGGTGTTGGCTGGGAGACAGATGCCAGAGATGACCAGTGTATGTTGGGTTGCTTCTCTCAAGCCCTCTCTTGGCAGAGATGATATTTCTCTGCTGCCTGAATATGGTTGCCACCTTTGGTTCATTAGGAAACTAGACAGTTATTTAGGAAATGATTATTCCAGACAGACATTTAATTGGTAAATGAGAGAGCTGTGTGCATTAAAAAAATTTTTTTTTTAATTTAACTTTATTTGATGTGCATTGCCATGGGTCTTGGGTCCCCTAGAACTGGAGTTAGACAGTTGTGAGCTGCCATGTGGGTGCTGGGAATTGAAATCAGGTCCTTTGGAAGAGCAGCCTGTGCTCTTAACCACTGAGCCATCTCTCCAGCCCCAGCTGTGTACATCATTAAACATGACTGGGAACATGGCTGTTTCTCAGATGGCACCCTAAAAAGTTTCTTGGACATTTGGTTTTATAATGTGAGCATGTACACATTTATACATTGACTTTAGGGAAATTTTTATGGAGATAACCACTCCCACAGGGAGTCCAGAGTGGATGGAGACTCAGTTTCTTAGCTCGGCTTCCAGGCCTGTCAAATACTTCAGTAAAATAGATTCACATCTGTATATTCTCTCCTTAGTTACTCAGGGTAAATATTTACAGTGTGAGTAAAGCAATACCCAAAAACATGTATTAGAAAGTGTGTGTGTGTGTGCTAGCGAGCATTAGTGTGCGCACATACACTCATTCAGCTGTTGATTTATGTGAGTGCAGGTGTTTGCATGTGGGGTCAAGGACAACATTGGACATTTGTTCCTGCCTTCCATCTTGTTTGAGACAGTACCTCTGCTGTCTCAATCAGGCTAGCTCGAGCATAGCATTTGGGGAGTTTCCTGGACAATTCTGGGATTTCTTTTAGGAGCTACTATGCTTGGCTTACATAGTTTCTAGGGATTTGAACTGTAGGTTCCCATGTTCATGAGGCAGGCACTATATTCGCTGACCATCTCCCAGCCCTTGGGTGTGTTTTTAATTATTCTATAGAAAAGTAGTATCAATATGAGCATGAGTTATGCTGCTGCTGATGATGATAATTTTTGTTCTTTGAGTCTGAATTTGGCTTTGTAGCCCAAGGATAGCCTTGGGTTCCTGATCTTCCCGCTTAGCTTTTTGAGTGCTTGGGACTTCATGCCTCCTTCACATGCTTGACACAGGAATTATTTTTGAACAAAGCATCATTTTCTCTATATATTCTAATTAGATGGGCTCAGATTTTTTTTTTCCTTAACTGACACTATATCTGCTATTTTGGTCTGCTCTCCCTGATGATTTGCTCTTATACTGTGTCATAAAAATTGTTGAATCTGGGGGGGGCTGTAGAGATGGCTCAATGGTTAAGAGCACCGACTGCTCTTCCGGAGGACCTGAGTTTGATTCCCAGCACCTACATGGCAGCTAACAACTGTCTGTAGTTCCAGTTCTAGGCAAACACAAAGGTAAATAAAGGATTGTTGAATGCATCTCTCTTCTGCTTCTTGTAGATTGTGAGCAGAAAGTCTCTGATTTGAGTTCATGTTTCTTTTGGTGTCTTTGAATAGGCAGCAGCTATGGCATTTATTCTACTGCAGTGTGGGAAAGGAAGGAGGTAAATAACTCACTAGAATCTACTTCAAACATCATAAGTTGTAAAATTTCAAAATTATAGGTCATTTGGTGGGAAAAACTTCACTCTGGTTCTGATTTTTTTTTTTTTTTTAAATTTTTTTTTTTGATTTATTTATTTATTATGCATACAGTTTTACAGAAGAGGGCGCCAGACCTCATCATAGATGGTTGTGAGCCACCATGTGGTTTTGCTGGGAATTGAACTCAGGACCTCTGGAAGAACAGTCAGTGCTCTTAACCTCTGAGCCATCTCTCCAGCCCCCTGGTTCTGATTTTTGCAAGTCAAACAATTGAATTATTTTCTTTCCTCTTATTTTTAGTTATGTATAAGTATGTGACCTGAATGTAGGCTCTGGTCTGCAGTTAGAGTTACAGGTGGTCCATAAGCCATCTGATATAGCTACTGGGAATGAAACTCAGACCTCAGGAAGAGCAGTACATGATCTTACCTGCAGAGCCATCCCTCCAGCTCCTGAATTACTTTGATTTGTCAAACTGGATTGCTAGGCTATTCTCACTGTTGTTTGCTTTTACTGAGGCATGTGTCACTGTGCTCCAAGGCTGGCCCAACCTTAGAATTCTCCTGCTTCAGTGTCCCCGTGGTACATCATAGACGTGCACCACTGTACCAGGCATTGCTGTTTTTCAGTAGCTAGAGGCTGATTGGTATACGGTGCCTGTAGAGCAGTCTCACAGTCCCGGTCATGTCTCCTTCTTCACCCTTCACACACCACACAGATGATTCAGGTGGGGAATTTCTGAACAAAGGTGAAGATTCCACATGTTATCTATGCCGTGGATCTCTTAGCCTGAAACCTACTAATTTATTTATTTTTTATTCAAGTTTTACCTTGAAACTAGGCTGACTTCAGTCACAATAATACTCCTGCCTCACCCAAGTGCTGGTTTTATCATCATTATTAGTAGTATGTATATGCTCATGTGAATGAATGTGAGGTCATAATTAAGTGACTTTCTCAATCTTTTGTTTGTTTGAGGCAAGGTCTCAGTATGTAGCCTTGGCTGGTTTAGAACTCACTATGTTGGCTGACTTTGAACACACACAGCCTTCCTGAATGCTGACATTAAAGGCATGCACCACTGTGCCCTGCTTCTTAAAAGGAGATAGAGGTAATCTTCATGTTTTCGCACATGTACTTTACTGACTAAGCCATCTCCCCAGTCTTAGGATGCCTTTAAATGTATAGGAGTGCTAAGAAACTGTTTCAGAATACTGTTAGCAAAGCCTGCTGTGCCAGTTCAAGCCTGCTCAGGCAAGAGGATTGCTGCCAGTTCTAGACCAGCCTGGATACAGAGCAAGAGACCCTGTCTTCAGAAAAGAAAACCAAACCTATACAGTTAGTAAAGTGTTAACTTATGATATAGTAATATGTTCTTTTCAGGATAATCCTGTGGTGCTGGGGAATGAATTTCCAGGGACAGTGCTTTCTTCATGTATGAGACCCTGGGTTCAATGCCCAGCACTTCATGAACGAGGTGTGATGGTACACAGTTGTAAGCCCAGTCAGTGCTCAGAGGGTAAGGCAGGAGCCTCAGGAGTTCAAGATTAGGCTAGTCTACATGAGACCATGTGTGTTTGTGTATGCGTGTGCATGCATGCTTGTGTATATATGTATACGTTTTGGCAACACAGTAAATTTCACAGCATTAAATACAGATATTTAAAAGATCTACTGCATCTTTTATGCATGAAAATACCTGATTTTTATTTATTTGAGAATTACAGGTGCTATGGTTTATCACCAATACTCATGATGAAAGGTGTTGAATGTTATAGTCAGGAAATAGTGAAAATATGGGAGTTTCCCTTTTTTCTCCAGTTGAAGTTTCCTGAAACTATCATGAGCTCCTCGGCTGTGATCTCAGAACAAAAACATCTGGGCTAAGGGTGTTTGTGCCCTGGGCAGCCTAAGTTGAGGGAAGAAGTTTCAGAAGCTAAACATAGCCACCAGAACAGATTTACTTTATCTGTCTGCTTTAGTGGTTTAGAACACCTTGGGGTTAGTCTGCCTTCTCTATAGGCTACATTTCGTCATTATTACATTTTGGTGTGTAGTTAAGTTAAAATTTGTATTTTAACTATATTTTTAAGCTTCTGTGTTGGCTACTGGTGTGTTTTGCTTTTGTATGTTTTGTTCCTTAAAACATTTTAATTCTTCTGCAGGATTCGGAAACTTCAGATACGAAATATCCCACCCCACTTACAATGGGAGGTAAGAACTTCTATGTTTTAAGCTAAGATCTTAGCTTCAGAACCTAGCGTTTTGTTTTCCCAAGATGTCTCTCTTTCTTCAGCGCTCAGGTCTGCTGGAACTCGGTTCTTTTCTCTGATGGCTGTGGTATGGACTTTTCTTTGTAGAATTAAACTCCTTAAAATTCTGTATTTGCAATATTTTCTAAGATGCCCAATAGTTGAGAGTAATTGATATCTTTCTCATTCAGCTCTATATCTGGACAATGTCTTGTTGATCTCAGTTGCTCATTGAAATTAAATATGACATTCCTTCCATGCAAAATTTTTGAAAGACAAATACCTGCTACTTAATACTTTATTTAAAAATATGATTCTGTTTCTTTTTGCTTAGATAGTGTCTGTGTAGTGATTGTATATCAACAAAAACTACGTAGCACAGTTGGCTAGCCTGTGTCAGCAATTTCCACAGCATTGTGACAGTGTCTTGGTAAGAATTTGTGACACCAGGAGTTGAGGAGCTCAGAGTAAATGATTGTTAACTCTTTCAGACCATGAACTCTGGAAATTAAAAAGAAACAATCTTATTCTATTTATTGTGTATATCTGTACACTTACTTGTGTAGGTAGGACAGAGGGCCTCTCAGGCGTTGGCTCTCCTCTTGCTCAGGTCTTCAGGCTCGCCCGCAGCAACACCTCCTCATGTCCAGCTTCTTGCTGACTTCCTGGAAAGGTCTGAACACTGGTTTTGGAGCTTTGCAAGGGAACCAACCGCTCAGTGTCTGTATCATTAACACATAAATATCAAGAACGGCTTGTTTTGTGGTTTCATACTAAATTTTTAAATGAATTTGCTGTGTCATTAAACCAGAGCCCTTATTAAAATGCAAAGTATGATTTTAAGGTTTCCTTGGCAGTGAGCTGAGGGAAATTGCTATGAGTTCTGACTCCCCAAGGTCCCTGCTTAGCATCAAATCATTTGTGCTTAGAATATTTCATTCGGTGCTGTGTTGTTACACAGCTGCTGCATTTGATCTTGGAAAGGATGGTTAATTTCTTAATATATTCTAAATGTTTTTGTTACACAATAAAAACAACTTTGTGGGTTGAATAGTGACCTCAGAGATTAAATGGCATGCGTTCTTCTGTTTTAGAGTAATGTTTGTTTAGGAGATTCATTAGCTTGGGGAGTGGGCCTTAAACTGCACGGAATAATGTCAGGGTTATAAATTTGAGTCCCTGCTTTAAGATGGGCCTTATTAATTATGGTTTAATCAGATACTCTGCTCAGGAATCCCATCTAGTGTGAGACGACTGTCTGAGATAGGCAAATCGGCAAGTGAAGGGCTAGTGTCTTGTCATGTCTGTTGGAGCTGCCGTAGTTTGTACTGAGATTGTGTGTCTTTTGTAGCCTTTTTCTTTCTTGTAATTCCCCCTTGTTCTGAGTAAAATCTAATTAATAAGTCAATCCTTTATTCATCCTATTTTTTCTTCCTATTTCATTTTCTCTCTCTTCCTTCACCCCTGCTTCCTTCCATCCCTCCTCTCCTCTCCCTCCTTTGGCAAGGTCTTGCCATGTGGCTTTAAATGTGGAACCTTAGCCTTCTGAGGCTGGATTACAGGCATGTGCCACCACTTCTGTCCGCATGGTCTCTTTTTAAAGGGGCAAATTAAATTAAATTCCAGGAGAATGTGGAAAAGTCTTGGAAAGAGAACTTAGACTCTTCTCGGCTTTGGTTCCCTCTTAAACTTCTTTTTTTATACATTAACACAAACACTTTTTTTTTCTCTGATAAGGGTGGGCAGTCTTATTGTGTAATCTTGACAGATCTCAAATTTAGACAGTCATCCTGCCTCAGTCTCCCGAGTTCTGGAATTCCTGGCGAGCACCAGCATGTGTAATTAAAAACCAGATTGATTAGGTTTGTTAGGAGTAGGGTGAGCAGGCAGTGGTGGTGTCTCCTCTCCCAGACTTGTTTACCCCTCCTTCTGGGGAAAGGTGACCTGTGTATCTGTCTGTTCACTCTGGGTGTGCTGACTGTCTTGTGCAAAAGCCTTACTGTAGATGGAGGTAACTGTGCACTTACAGGCCAGATTCCATTGTAATGGGAGACTATGATTCCACTGAAAAATCTTAGAATCGCAGAGAGTGGAGCAGCCAGATATTATGTGACTCATGACTGGATGAAGGAAATGCATCGCACAGACAAAATATTCCTGCCTAAGGAGATTTGACTACATACATTGTTTTAACTATATTTTGCAAGAAATATGGGTAATGGAATATTGATTAAATGATAACCAAGCCTGCGGTATGAGGTGTTTCACAGCATTTACAATGATATTTTATTAGACAACCAATGGCCTGACAAAGGAAGGAAATTTCTAAAAACAAGACCTGTGCACATGCCTGTAGTGAGCTGCTGAGGAAGCTTCCATATTGTAAGGTCTGTTGGGTTTCCCCTCCAGTTCGTTGTCTGACGTGAGATGAAGTGGAAACCGTTTCCTGGGCTGAGCAGTGGGGTAAAGAGAGGGCTCCATCATATCCAGGCTTCCACATGCCAGTTGATCAGCCTTGCGGTTAGGCATAGATCACGTAACCAGTGACTACAATGAGGAGGATGAGGGGCCAGGTGGAAACTGAAGCAAAAATACTGTTGTGACTCCTCTCCTGTCCTCAACACAGCTATCTTAATGATTTTTACTTATGAGCTTGAATAATTTTAGGAATAACATTGTAGGGATCTTTAAAGGGAGTCCCCTGATTGCTAAACAGAATGTTTTATTTAGCATTTCTGCTGGACTCATCATCTCTGGAAGCAGGCACCTGGAAACTAGCTCAGAGAAAGCCGTGTTAGAACCATCAGAACACACAAGCTTCTGTCCCATACCACTGTTCATTCCCCACACTTGCCCAGCTGATCTCACCAATAGAGTCTCACTAGGAAAAGCAGCAGAGCTTCACTCTGGGGCAGTCTTGCCCACTTTCTGGCTGGAAGGACTGACACATTAGAAAGATTTTTCACATTTTAGTCAAAAGACAACCATCGGAAAGAACTTGGTTTTCTGTCAGAGTAGCATGAGATAACAGCAGAAAGCTCGGTCCTCTTCAGCTCACCAGCCTAGAAAATAAATTAGGACTAAGCCACAGGAAATGGCCATTTTCATATGTAATAAGGCAAGCTATCTGATTGAGGGGTTGTAGAAATCAGAAATGTACATGAGATCAGTAAGGACATACTAAGCCTGGCAGTACCAGTGGAGTCTGGTGTTTCCTTTCTGGATGGACCCTTAAGGAAGACTGAGAAGGGTCTGCAGTTAGCAAGATGGCATCAGCAGTAAGCCTGGCTCTGGCAGGAGAAGGGAGGTAAGGGGGATGGAGGAAGCACTGGCTCTTTAGCAGGGTTGTGGGCAAAGCGTACTGTAGGCAGTACAGAAGGCCTTGCTGTTGGCCTTGAATTGAGACCTGGAAAACTGGGTTTTGGACGACTAGCAAAGAGACGGTGGAGAGGTTCTGCAGAGTCTGGGAGGATATTAGAATATTGATGTCCTGGAAGGCAGGCCCTACCATGCTTCTATCCAAAGGGTGATTGCATCTTGATGCTGTGCTCAGATGCTACTTGGTCTGTGATTTTTTTTCTTTTTTTTTTTTAAGAGCTTAATGCTGAAGGATTGGAGAGATGACTTAGTGGCTAAGAGCAGTTATTGCTCTTGAGAGGACCCAGGTTCAATTCCAGTCACCTATACAGTGGCTCATAACCATCTGTAAGTCCAGTATTTAATGCCTTTTCTGGCTCCTGCATGCACATGGTACACATATGTACACTCAGGCATGTACACATAAAATGAGTAAGTATTTTTAAAAGGATATTAATAGACAGTGCATGCCTAACAGTAGTGAACCCTAGCTTGGTTAGATAGAAACAGTGTGCTGAAAGTGGAGCTGATGGACCTTGAGTGGGTGAGAGATAAGACTGAGGGGCCTGCAGGTATCACACAGGGAAGCAACCTGCTCCAAGAGAGAAGAATGGAAACCGGTACAGATGAACTTTGTCAACTTGGGTTCTGGGAGCCTAATGCCAGGTGGTTCATTGTCAGCATATTTAAGACAGTACAATTTGGGGAAAAGTTTCCAGGCAATAATTAGTCCAATTTCAGGTGCATAATAAAGTTTATGGTGTAACTACATAGAGACTCTTTTACAAAGTACATGTGACCATGAGAGTGGATTCTGTAGCTAAAAGGCCTAGACTCTAGTGTGGTCTCTGCTAGCATAGAGGTGAGCAGGCTATAAAGTACATGTGACATCTCCCCTATGAATGAGTAACAGTCTAGGGAGAGAAGAGTCTGGGATAGTCATTCTGGGGTATTTGTCTAAGGTCTGCTTCTATAGCAAAAGGTATGCCATAGATAGCAAAGCCCACTCAGCTTTCTGGATGGAATACAGGGTTTGGTTTTATCTCCCCCACTGAGGAGATACCCCAGTGGCCTGTTCTCTTAGTGCTTGTCTGGGAGCACATGGACCTCTGTGCCCCAACAAAGCATCACAATTGGCCATTAAAGATTACTTCTCCAGGATTCAGGTTAGAATTCTAAGTGAAGGAAATACAGGTAAGTCAAGTTCCTGTGTGAGTGGTGTTTTCTTTTTCACAGTACCATGTCTTTGACCTCTTGTCCAGTAAATAGCTAACAGCCCGCACAGTGCGCTAGGTACCAGATAAGCCACTATGTCTTCGTAGCAGCCCTGTGTCCCCACTTAAGAGGAGCCGTCCGAGATATTTGTCTAGGTTCACAGTCTGGAGAAGGTGAGAGTCTAACCACATCAGACACAAACCGAATGCCACTTCCCTTAGTGGCTGTTTACACGCTTTGGCGTTTCATGTGATGCTGGCCAGTGGTGGTTTACATCTGTAATTTCAGCACATGGGAGACTGAGGCAGGAGGAAGTCTATGAGTCTGACTGGACTACTTACTGAGTTCCAGATTAGCTTGAGCTGTAGAGTAAAATCTTGTTTTAAAAAACAGATAGGGGCTGGAGAGATGGCTCACATTGTCTGTAATTCTGCTTCTGGGAAGATCTGATGCCCTATTTTGACCTATGTGGGCACTAGACATGTACATGGAACATGGACATATACATAGGCAAAACACCTCTACACATAAAATAAAAGTTCAATATCAACAGCAAAAAGCATGCTTTTGAAGATTGCACAGGGAGTCTGACAGAAACAGCATCCTCCAAAGGATGAGCGATAATGATTAGTTGGGGCTGTTACTGGGAAATTCCTACATTTAGAAAGCTCTCCCTCACACCTTCCCTCCCTCCCCCTCCTTCTTTGTCTTCCTTTCTTTCTTTCTTTTTTGGTTTTTCAAGACAGGGTTTCTCTGTGCTAAGAGCTTTGTATGTCTTGGATTTCACTGTGTGGACCACACTGTCCACATAGATCCGCCTTCCTCTGCCTCTGGAGTGCTGAGATTAAAGGTGTGTGTGGTTTGGGTTGTTTTCTTTATCCTTGGATGCTCTGAGATGATCATTCTCTTACATCATTAAAACTGCTGTGTATAATTTTATAAGATCTGTTCATATTTGTTTTATATCTATGCTTTAAAATATACCTTGATGGTCTCATGTTGCTGGTTAATTTGTTATAAATGTCAGCCCTGTGATGGTTGATGGTATTCAGTTCTGAGTACTTTTACCTGTTCTTGAGAGTGAAAATGAGTCTCCTTGCTGGAATGACAGACTAATCTGCCTTTCTCTTCAGTTCTGTCCGTCCATCTGCTTTATATATTTTTTAACTTGGTTGTTAGGTCCAAATACATCCAGAGTGGCTAGTGAACTGACTTTTCTTAGCTGTTTGTTCTGTCTCTCATTATGCTGGTCACTTTCTTTTGTTTTGAAGTCTGTTTTATCAAGGCTCACTCCGTCTTTCTTTCGATTAGTATATTTTGGGTACCCTTTACTTTGAGACAGCCTGCAATGTAATGGTTGAAGTGAGTTTCTTAAAGACAGAACATGGTGGTGTTGTGGACTCGCCAGGGGCATCTTTAATCTTTATGTGGTGGATTCTCACAACCTTCTTCCTCTTCAAGTCCTGACTATTAAAAGTGCCCCAAAGACATTTCTAAGCAAACTTTTAGGAACAGCCTAACTTGTAATTGAAAACCTCTCATTGCTCTGCAAGAAAGGCCATTTTTCTGAGACTCTTTTTGATATTTTTCTTTGACTTTCATTAATTAGTTATGATATATTCAGAGACAGATTTGGGAAATGGCTTGTTTGGGGTTCACTATGTTTTGTGTTTGGGGTCTGTGTCTTTTTGTGTAATTCTTACCCATCACTGACTGATACACGTTCTTTTCCTGTAGATACTTCCCTTTTCTTTCTTGTATATTGATGACATTATTTCCCACAGGTCTTTGCGTCCATCTTCATTCTGTTCACTTCTCTCTTCTGTGAGTTGTTTCGAGTAATTACGTTTGGTCTGTGTTCATGGTCCATGACAGTTTCCTCTTCCCCGCAGTCTACTGACAACCCATCCAACTCATTTGTTAAGATCTCCTGTTTTTTTGACACTGTTTTGTCATCCTTTTGGAGGATGCTCACCCTTTGTGGAACATCTCTAAAATCTGTCAGGTAATTTTACACCTGTGTCATTCTTGATCTTTGTATTGTCTTTCTGTATGACTTGATTTCCCCGGCTTTAATGTACTAAGTAATTTTGGATTGTCTCTTGGATATCTGCGTATGTCTTGTGAAGTCCTGTGGAGAGGGCTAGTGACTGGTGTGATGACCTTCTCTCAGCCCTGTTCATATTGCAAGTTGGAACTGGCCTCGGTTGGTTTAGAGTTCAAGTGTCTGGTGTGTTTTCAGAGTTTTGGGGTCTGTCTGATTTGTGCATCATACTGTGCTGTCAGCCTGAGACTTAGGCAGTGATCTAACCCTGACTAAATGCTCAATCCTGAATATGCTTTCTGGTTCAGATTGCGCCAGGCATGCTGGCTGGCTCCTCGGTAGCCTCAGGAGTCTGTAGTAACTTTTCAGCCCCTTTGCCTCTCTGCCTCACTAGTACCTTATCTTGCCCCGGGCCTTCCTGAGTGTGAGCTACTTTCCCTGGTCACACATTTCCTGTGTTGACTTGGAGGGTTTGAGTGACAGGGCAAAGGGGAAAGAGCACAAACATTCCGTCCTTTGGAACTGTTGCTGCTGCCCTCCCTCTGTGAGAGCTTCCCATGCCATATCTGCTCACAGGCGGGAACCACAAGGCCGCTCTCAAGCTGGTGGCCACTCATGCTTTCCCAGTTTTGGATTGCTCTGAGTCTGGTTGGGGATGGGTCAGAGTGCAAAGGCAAATGAAACACCTCAGACTCAGCAGTGAGTCTCACCTCGTCACTTACTGTTGGGGTTCACATCACCAGCTGCTTCTGGTAGGGTTCAGATTTTGTGGATACTGTCAGTGAGAAGAACGGTGGAATTCACCTTTTCATTTGTGTCTGGGATGTGCAGAACCTGGTACAAAAGTTGAGTTTCTTTGACTTTATGTAGTTTTTAATTCCTTCTAAATTTCAAAGGCTGAGTCCTTTATTTCCCAAGAATACAACACTGTCAGTAAGAACTCTAAAGTTACAAATAATCTTTGGTTAAAATAAGGCCCAATGGTCTTTAGCTAATTTCTAAGATGTGAGTTAGGGATGCGTGTGCACGTGATTGATTCAGCCTTGCATGTCACAGTGCTGTTTGAATGTATAAACCCTTTGCTTGGTACCCTCATGTTTATTGTTTCCTCTCTGATTTAATGAATAAAATGAAGTTAACATGGGAGAAGAAAATGATCCTCTGGTGGGGATTTTGAACAGTGTATCAGTTAAGAATGGCCTCTTTAATTCTGTTTCTAAGTGTAGCATCCAGCTTGGCAAGTGTGTCTCTTGGTACTATGGCCATTTCTCTGTTTACTCTCTGCCTTACTGAAGGAGCTGCTTTATCTCAGGCAAAATGCAGCTTTGTGGTTTAGAGTTCTCTCCCGTCCGTCCATCCGCCCGCCCATCCACCTCCCCTCCTGCACTAGCCTTCTTTCCCAGCAGCATAACAGATTGTGAAGATTAGTGATTTTGAAGCAGTTGCTGGCTGTTAAAAACTATAATATGTTATTATTAGAAGAGGAGAAGTTTAAACTCAGTGGAGAATTCCTGTTTTTATTTGTTCGTTGTTGTTGTTTGGTGGTGGTGTGTGTGTGTGTACGTGTACACTCAGCTGATTTGGAAGCTAGAGAAGAACATCATTGTCCTGCTCTATCGCTCCTCATGGGCTTTTTGTGAGACAGGATCTCACAGAAACTCAGCTTAAGCTGGCAGCCCGTAAGATCCTATGATTCTTCTGTCTCAGTCCTGCACAGTGTTAGGACCCAGGCCCAGCTGTTCTGTAGGTGCTAGGACTTGAACTTGGGTCCTCCCATTTGAGAATGACTGTTTTTGAATAGTTACTTGTTTCTCTCAGATTTCTATTTCTGTCTCCTTCAAGTTCCCGTATTTCACTCCGTGCTTCCTCTGTTCCTTATTATTGTTTTGAGAACGAATCTGCTTTGTTGTTCAGTCTGACCCCAGACTCCCAGGCTTAAATAATTCTCCTGTCTCAAGTTTTTGAGTAGCTAGGAGTACAGGTGTAGGCTACAACACCTGGGTTTCCTTTTTGTGTCCATAAATAACCCAGTCATTTTTAGAGAAACATCTGATTGATGGACATGAACTTAACTGCCTTTGCCTTCAGGGGTCCCTTTTGAGTCATCATTGAATTTTCAGCATAGTTTACAGGCATAAATCATTGCTTTTTATTTCTTCTTAGATTTATGTGTTTAAAATATGTGTTTGTTCATGCCAAGTACACAGGGAAGCAAGTACTTTTCAGGCCTGGATTTTTAGAAGGTTTACTGCTATATGGTTTTTATTCTGTGAGTCTTGCTCAAAACATTCCAGTAGCAAGGTAGGACAGTGAGGTATTTTGGATGTAATTGGCTCTCATAATCTCATAGAGGGTCAATTATCATAGGCACTATTAGGAGTTGTGGCTTTGCTGGAGTGGGTGTGGCTTTGCTGGAGTGGGTGTGGCTTTGTTGGAGGAAGTGTGTCACTGTGGGGGCAGACTTTGGTTTTCTATGCTCAGGATGTCTCCTGGCTTCTTAGTCAACTTCCTGTTGCCTGCAAATTGTAGGACTCTCAGCTACCTCTTAAGTACCGTGTCTGCCTGCATGCCCCATGCTCCCTATCATGATGATAATGGACTGAACCTCTGAAACTGTAATAGAGTTCATTGTTTTCTTTATAAGAGTTGCTCTGGTCATGGTGCCTCTTCAGCAATAGAAACCCTGAGATGGGAGGGAGGGTCCTGGGCTTCCCGTGATCTGTGCTAATAGTGAGCTACAGCAGGATCTGCAGCTCTTCTTAGGGCAGGCAGACTGTATGGTGAATGGAACTTTTCTCATTTGCCTGGTTTTTGATAACTCAGTATCCATTGAGCAGTGAACTTTTCTGTTGTTCTGTGATTCTGTGGGCCTGGAAGTCAAGCCTGAGACTGTGCACATGAGGCAGGCACTTGTTATGATCAAGCTATATCCCAGGACCCTTTCTCCCTTTTAGGTTAGGGTCTCACTATTTTGCTCTGGCTGGCCTGAACTTGTCATGTAGACCAGGCTGGCCTTCAATTCAAAGAGATCCATGTGCCTCTTCTTCCTTTCTGGGATTAAGACCAGTGTTACCATTCCTTGTTAGACTGTTCCCTATTTATTTGTTTGTTTTCAGATTTATTTTATATTGTTTTATATGAGTATTTTTCTTACATGTGTATATATGCAGCACTTCTGTGCCTGGTGCCTTTGGAGGCCAGATGAGGGCATTAGATCTCCTGGAACTGCCATGTGGGTGCTAGGATATGAACCTGAATCTTCTTTAACTATCTCTCCAGCCCAAGTTGTGTGTTTGTGCTTAGAGTGTGTGTGTGTGTGTGTGTGTGTGTGTGTGTGGTGTAGGTCTAGGTCCAAGGCTGACATTGGGTGTCTTCCATGTTTTCTTTTTATATTGACATTGGGCCTTTCACTGAACCATTTAGTCTAGTTTGTCATGGAGATGCTCACCTCTCAGGAGCCCTGGGATTAGAGGTCCTGCTCTGTATTTTACCTAAATTCTAGCGTCCTCATGCTTGTGAGGTAAGCACTATGCCTGCAGAGCCGTCTCCCCAGTCCTAAAGCCATAGTTGTTTTGGTAGCTTTTTTGAACACCTTTGCTCTCCCAGCTGACTTGGCTCCCCAGGGTGTTGGATGATTGGCCCTAGGTGTTTATGGTTCAACCCAGGACTTTGTGTGGATAGAAGGGCCTGACTTTTAGGCATTTGACTGGTTCTTTTGGGTTGCTGTACAAATTATCATGGACTGGGCACTCACAAACAACAATCTGGAGGCCAAGAAAAAGGCATCAGCAGGTTGAGTTCAGCCAGGGTTACTCTAGGGTGTCTTTTTTTTTTTTTTTTTTTTTTTTTTTTTTTTATCAATACCAATCCCACCATAAAGCCTTGTGCTGGTGACATCATTTCCTCCCAAAGGCCCCACCACCACCTTTCCTCATGTAGGAACAGGATGACAGCACAAGAAGTCTAAAGCATCCAAACCTTCAGATCATTGAGTGTTTCTTGATGTTTCTGGTAACTGGAGGTTTAGAATGTTTTGTTTTATGTACTAATATAAGAATAGTAGGTATGGGCTGGAGAGGTAGCTCAGAGGTTAAGAGCAGTGGCTGCTCTTCCAGAGGTCCTAAGTTCAATCTCCAGCAACCACATGGCAGCTCACAACCATCTAGAATGAGATTTGGTGCCCTCTTCTGGTGTGCAGCCCCAACACTGTATACACAATTAAAAAAAAAAAAAAAAAAAAACTTAAAAGTTTTTTTTTTTTTAAATAGGTATAGGTGCTTCCTGTGGAGCCTGGAACAGATAGATTTCCACCAACTGTGGTTTAAATTGACAGAAGCTCATTCTTGGGCGGTGCCTGCAGCCCTGATTGGGCTGTCTGCCTGCCTCAGCTTGTGGTCTCTTCCTGATCTCAGACTGCAGCAGCATCCCTGTTTGCTTCTGAAGCAGGGCTTTCTGACTTTACCATCATTCCTGCTCACAGATGAGAACACCGTGACCACACTGAGCCCACTAGGTCCTCTTTGCCACAGGAGAGGCATTCGCTGGTTTTGGGAAGTAGTAGGTGTGTGTGAGGACCATAACTCTGGGGACAGGGCAGGATTGTATTGTTGAAATATCAGATAAACCCCAAGTTGGAAATGTATTCTGGGAGGTTTTTGAAGATGATGTCTTTTTAGAACCTAGAGTGATCTCCATGCAGAATAAATTCACTGTGTCACATTGTATAGAGGATGGGCATTTCCACAGATGATCAGGTGCATGAGGCATGACTGAGGCCTGTCAACAGCTGGGGCCTTTGAGACTCAGGAGACAGTTGGAAACAGTTGTAGTTAGTAGTGCTGAGGTGGAGCCAGAGCCCTTGATCTGGTGCCTGACTGGAGCCAGCTGAGAGCATGGTGCTCTCTTGGGGCTAACACACAGCCTCTTGTCTCCTGCCAGAGCACTTGATCTAGCTCCCTCCCCTCTGTCCTTTCTGTCTCTCCCTCCCTCTCTCCCCCAACTCTCTCTGTCTCTTGTTTCTCTCTCTAAACTGGATATGGAGCACACCTTTAATCCCATCACTCTGGAGGCAGAAGCAGGTGGATTTCTGTAAACTAGGAGTCCAGCCTGGCCTACAGAGTTAGTTAGTTGAGGCAAGCCAGGGTGACACAGTGAGATCCTGTACTGAAGACAAACCCCTCCCCCTAGCCTAAAAGGTTAGTTTCCTATATGGTCCAACCTGGCTTCAGACTAGTCTCAATCCTCTGTGTCAGCCTTCCAAATACTGGAATTACAGGAATGAGCATTCTCTCTTTACCCAGCTTTCTGCCTCTTTAAAATTTATTGCTTTGTTTGTTTGTTTGTGTTTGCATGCATGTGTGTTCTAACTGTGCCACAGTGGGGATTACCGGAGTCAATTCTCTCCTTCCGTTGTGACCTTTGAACTGAGGCCATCAGGTTTGGTGGCAGACACCTTTATCTGTAAGGCAGCTTTGATGTCTTACCCAAGTCAGTGCCTCTGGACTGCACAAAGTGAACCAACCCAATCCAGATCCAAATCCCTGCTCAGATTTTCACCATTCATAAGACCTTGTACATTCTCCATCTGCATCTGGAGAGTAGTTTCATAATATGTAAGGCAGAGGTGTGTGCACATTAGCTGGCTCCAGGGTGGTGCAGTGGAGCCCGCAGACCTTGAGGGCAGCCCTGTACTGACATGACATTTTTGGCAAAAGGACTGAGCAGTGAAGAACCCTTTTCCTGTCTGTCTGTGCAAAGGGGATTGATTCACAAAGACAATCCCTACAGGGCCATCATGAGAACAAGCAAACGACTCAGTTGAGGTGTGTGTATTCCGAGTCAATCAGTTTCTGCAAGCTGCCTCCTTCTGGGTGAAAGCCCGAGTTGAGTCCTGCTATGAGGAAGGACCCTCACTTCCTCAAGGCCATCTCTGTTCAGTTCTGAGCTTCTAGCACAGTCTGCCTGCCAAGAATCCCACTGCCCCTCCATCCCCACTGGCTGTCCCCGATTCAGCTGTTACTTTCCCACAGAGCCTTCGTGCATCTTCCATCCTGCCAGGGTCAACTGTCTCCGTATTTCTGCCCAACAGCACTGTGGAACACTCACTGCTTTTTATGTCTGTATTGCCTTCCGACCTTTGGTTCTCCCTTGTAGACTCCAGGTTTAGGGTCACAGGTTGTATTTCCCTCACGTTGAAATACAAAGACCAGGATGATGCAGGTGTAGACCGGCTGGTCAGTACTAATCACAGAACATATCTTGGTAGGAAACCTTTTCAGCTATTTCTTACTGCTTTTGTATGTGTAAGTATATATACATGCTTGTATGTTTATGTTCATGTGTGTGTTTGTGAGTGTACATATGTATTTGAGACAGGCCTCAGGCTTGCTAGTTAGGACAAGCGAGCCCTAGGGGATCCTCCTGTACCTTTTCCCCAGTGTTGGAAGAACAAGCATGGCTATTGGATCCTCACTTGCGTCGACAGGCTCCCCACACTGCTGTCATGGTGTATGCCCCCATCCCCGCCTGTTTTGTCCTTTTTAATCATTGGATTTTTGTGTGCAGAAATGGTAGGGAAGGTAAGTATAGGAAAACAGAATGTAAATTTGTTGTCTCAAGTTTTATGGGTATAAATCTCAATTACTAAAGGTTCTTTTTAGGTAATTTTTGTTTGGGTTTTAGCAAGGACAGACTTGATTCATGATGTAAGCTACATTAACCCTTTACTGTCACGAGACAAGCTATCATGAATATATTTTTCATCTCAATTTGGTTATTGCTTTTAATGTTTTATATAGTTCAGTTTTGGCTAGTCTTTTCCTTCTTTGTCTGTGGAGGTCAGAGAACAAACAGCTTTTCTCAGTGTTTTCTCTTTCACTGTAGGTCCTAGGGATTGAACTTTGGCTTGTGTAGCAAGCGCTCTTACCAACTGACCATTGTGTGAGATCCAGACAGACTTTGTCATAGCAGTTTATCTTGACATTAAGTTGTGTCTTTGCAGGCAGCTCAGTTTCTTC